>JAPTHN010000007.1:66540318-66685761 GCA_026936325.1 Platynereis dumerilii | reverse complement strand
ATTTGACAATATTGTGTGTGCTGTATATAATGAATTAATGCCAATTGTCACTGTGCGTACCCTTGTGTCTTATGGCCCTTAGATTTTAAGGTTTTTTTTCAAACAATTAACCTTAAGATTAGGAGTTTAATGACATAAGTGATTAAGTGGATCCTATTTGGAGTTCTGGTTGAAAAACCTCGAACCCAAATACCACTTGCTGTGCCTTCTACTAACGAATTCTGGTGCTTATTAACCATCCCGCTCCAGGGTTTGCTTGCTAGAAATTAGCTTAAAATTGAAATAGCTAGGCACTGACAACTTGTAGACAGCCAAAATGGCTCCAGTTAATCTGGACACAGCATCACATGATGAACTGATGACCATACCTGGGATTGGAACAGTCATTGCTGACAAAATAGTTGAGGATAGAATTATTGGACCGATAACATCATGGAAAGCGTTCAATAACCTGACTAAGTTCACTTTTGAGAAAAGTCTAGAATTACACACATCCAAGGTAATGGTTTCCAGTATCCAGATCTTCAAAAACATGGATTGGGACCCGAATGTTGAATTGGATGTTAAGCTGATTAAATACAAAGACATTGAACTTTTTGAAGAGCGAAGAAACAAGCATCTTCATAGAACTATGTCAAACCTCAGGGACAAGCTAGAGAATAACATCACTGAAAACAAACAGGAGATATCTAAAATGGCACCTGTCAACGTAGACACAGCTTCAATGGATGAGTTGATGAAAATCCGAGGGATTGGACCAGCGATAGCTGAAGAGTTGTTAAATGAAAGGGAATTTGGTCCTATTACCTCATGGAAATTTTTCAACCAATTGACTAGTATCAACTTTGAGACAACCCTGGAACTTCACACATCAAATATTGTGGTGTCCAGCATCAAAATATTTCAGAATATAGATTGGGACCCATTGAATGAAACAGATGTCAAGTTGATCAAGTACAAGGATTACGAGCATTTTGAAGACCGACGAAACCAAAAACTCTTTGCCCTGCTTGCCAGGATCAGAGGGCAAGGCAAGATATGCTATGGTCAACAGCAAAGGGCTGCCAATGTTAGGAAAATGAAGAAGGAGGGAGTAGCCGACAAGGGAATTCAAACATCTCATGTCCCGAATGAGAATTTCCCAGATCCAGTTCTCCAGCAACAAGGGCTGCCCAGTGAAGCCAAGGATGCATTACAACAAGAGGGACCACTTAGTCAAGTTGTAGATATGGTTGAACATTCCCAGCCCATAATGGACGGAACAAAGGTCTACAACATGTTCTATTCTGAACAATTTCAGGATGACCGAGTGGATACTGAGAATATGGGAAGGGAGGCCATTACTGAAAGTATTCATGAGACTGAGTCTAATTGCAGGGAGGAAATTGTCAACTACTCAGAGTGTCACCATATGCTTGATAGCATGGACGGGGAGGAGCCCAAGGTGGAAGATGACAGGTCTCCACCTATTTCATCTATTTTCTCTAATTCATTGAACAAGGGGCCCTTGGTGCACAGAAAACAAACTTGCTCCAAGGACCCCTCCAATAGTCTACGCAGAGAGTCAATTGATTCTATTGACTACACATCTTCAGTAGACTTCAATAAACACCATGGTGAAGATGATTGGCATGGATGTTCTAATGGCTTCTTGGCAGATGAGACGAAGGAACCGCAAGACTGTTTAATAGAAAAGAAGGAGCCGCATGGATGCTTAATGGATGCCGGAACCCTCAGACTTGAGAAGACGGATAAACAGGACTCCGAGACCCGGAAGAAACTTATCTCCCGGGTTTGCAGAAAGATTCCACGAGAGGAGCTGGTACAACTGATAACTTCTCTCATAGATGCAGCCCCCAATGCTTGCATTACTCTGCCTAAAGGAGACAGGCTAAGGCTCAACCGTCTGTTCAACATGCCGAAGCAGTATGACAAGAGCCGGAGGAACATTAAGGCTAACCCACATGCTCCACGTCCGACTGCAGGTAAGAAGCGGACATCTGGTATCAAAACAGATGGCTGTCGCATTAGTAAGGACTGTCCGGAGTCCCCAGTGAGGTCCACCAATTCTGAGACTTGCTTAACATGCGGTGGCAACCACTATCATGTTGAAGATTGCCCTAATAAACGCATGCGTACACCAATTCTATTGAGGTGTTTTACTTGTGCTGGTATCGGACACATTGCTAGAGAGTGTGTTGGCAGCGATTTCCTACACAGGATCACCTCATATGGCTCTGCTCCAGTTCACAGGGGAAGACCGAACAGGTCGTTCCCACCTGCTGATGGGGGCAGTGATTCTCCCAATTGGAGAGCTGCATCGGGCCCATTGGGATGGGACAGTAGGACATCCAGGAAGGACTTTGAAGACAAAAAGCCCTTCCTAAACAGATGGCGTGATAATTCTGGGAGCAGTCAAATAATATGCGCCCCTGCAGCAGGAAATTTTCTTGAGTAATCTGCATAAAATTGGCAATCAGGGGCCAACCTGTTCGGATGTATCCATTTGGAGCGCCGTACAGACCCGCTGTTTGTCATTTGTAGAGTGTTTTTAACAAATGTTTTTACTAGCATGTGTTGACAAGGCCTACCCCCAGGGAATCCTTGGCAGCATTATAGCTATGGCTTTTATGAAGCCCAAGGGCAATAGCAACTCAGCATGTCCTTTGCTATTTTTAAATTTTTTATTTTTTGAGGGACTCGCCATTATTTTTGGAATTCCTCAGTATTTTAATGCTACCAATTTTTGTTAAGGGGCACACTCTAGCTGCATGCTCCTTAACAGTATCCGTAAGGCCCTAAGTGTTTCTGAAACATCGGCCTATGGATATTTTAATTTTTTTTTTTTGGAGGAGGGAGAGGGGTGCTACACATTCAGCTCTTGCAGTGGACATATTTCAATAGGCCCACTCAAGAAGCTGTTCAATGGGCCCCCTCAGGAAGCTGAAAATATGACGGGGAGGAGTGTGGTGGCCCGCACCACGCTTGGTGCCGCTGTACGTCATCTCGGGTCCTCTCGCGGTGCGGCGAGATCTGGCGAGGTTTGGCAGACGATACACTGCAGCTGAAGCGACGAGACGCATCTCCGCTCCCGCTGGTATCCTCTCACCACAGTGGTTAGGTAAGCAATACCACGATCACCACAATGGTAACAGGACATGATGCCAGGCCCTGTTTGGAACTGGCCCGGGACATTGTCCTCGGCTACTCAGCAGCAATTCTATACAAGCAGAGGAATCAAGTGGTCTCGAGGGTCCAACCTGACAGTGGAGTTGTCAGGGATGGGAGACACACCACTGACTGCGCACACAGTTGCGACAAGGTTTGTAGTTGTAGTGATTTTGGGCCTGTTTTGGGCTTAGAAAAGGGTATGGATTAGGGTGGTCCACTTTCCAATGGGAAAAATCAAATCTCCTAAAACCCCCAATTTGAAAGCGGAAATTGATCACCACATAAGTAAAACAAACACATGCAAAATTTCAGCCAAATCGGTTGATTTTTAAAGGTGGCACAAAGCCCTCGAAGTTTATAATGTAATTCCTCATTTGCGCAACTGAAAAATTGGTCAATTTCCCATATCTTTCTCAGAAGTGAATATTTTTCCCTGATTTTTTAGTACATGATAAAATTGGCATGACAAAGTAATATCTGGGGGTTATCTTTTATTTATTATTCATAGTAAGTGAAATAGTTGCCTGTTTTTATGAAAAAAGGCTTGATAATTAACCTATGTAAATCTATGCTGACCTGCTACGAAGTTTTAAAAGTCAGACAGAACATCAGGACAGTATTGGGCATCCTGTGCATACTAAGAAAAAGGATACTTGAGGCTTGTAGCACGGGAATGTGTACACACACTTTCAGTTTGCTTCTAGAGCTTATATGTTTTTGAATATTTATTCTTAATTGTTGCAACTTGCATAAGGCAATAGCTTGTTTTTCAACGGACAATTTGATATATAGTTTGTAAAGGGTCCCATTATTTTGTGGATCCCAAAAGGCAATTTTAGAGTAAAAAAACAGGGAAATTTAGCATTTTATAGGGACACGCCGCTGAAAGGGGGTCACAGAAGTGAGAGGAAAATAATTCTTAGCAGTACCAGCTACTTGGAAACACTCACAATACAACAGAAATACATGTAAGTCCTTGAGGAAAAGCAATAATGAAGCAGCTGCATATTTTTGGTGCCAAAATTTCTTACTGTTTATTCTGTCGTTGATTACATCAAGGAAAACATTTTTAAATCACCTGTGATATGTATATTACCAGATCAAAATAGGTTGTATGTCAGGAGGTTTCAATGTTGATTTAAGATAGCCATGTTATGTACAGCAAAATTATATCACAAGTACACCTAACCACTCAGGAGATCACTCCATCACCGTAGCCTTTCTTGACTGCCGCAAAATGTGAGAGAGTACGGTAATTTAATTTATGGCTGCGAACAACACCCATAAAGCTGCTTCATGAAAGTTTTTTCAATACAACTTAATCATATATTTTATGATTAAAATGTTTGTGCAACATAGTCAACCTACAGCATCAGGACTTCCAACGGTGGACCGTAATGCGGTGTGAGAGTGTACGGTACATTCTTGTATGTCACAAAACTCGCTGTAGCACAGACATACCAATGGTTCAAGGCAGCTGTTTATGGTATGTTAGTAGTTGTACTATCTTGGCATATTTTGAGCCTATGGACTTAACTGGTTCTTTGAATGTATTTAAGAAAACGTCCAATAATGATACACAAAAGAATACGTCACGTTTTTTGTACGTCCCGCTCTCTTTCTTTTTCTAATTGACAGAAACAGTTATGAATCATGTCAAGAGGTAGTGTATACTGTTGTCTGGAACATACAATAGGGTATTACTTTGAAAAGTTCAAGCGTTGGCTAAAGTTTTCAAAAAGCTCTTTCAATGTTTCTGTCAAAATACGTCACGTTTTTCGTACGTCCCATTTTCGGGCATCACATATTTGGCCAAATATGGAAACCTACTATGGAGAGTTACTAATTTTGGGGAACTAGACATAGCCACAAGGCCAAGCACTGGTAATAAAAGCATTTTTGTATTTCAGGCCTGAAGTAGTGCCCATGTCATGAGAGGGTCGAATTGCAGAAAATGCCCCATATTATTGTGCTTCACAATGGGAGTAGATACGTATCTCATAACATAGGAGGTATTAAGCTCTGAAATTTCTCTGGTTTGTGCCTGGGATGGTCCCCTTTGAAATGGTGTTTAACGTTGAATATTACAGGACACTTTATTTTCCACCTGTGGTGGCCAGAATCTGTACGCGTTCCCATGCTACAAGCCTTGATCAAAATAATATGCTGTTATAGCAAGATTTGCTAATATCGATGATTTTGAGGTCTGCCGATGGGCAATCCCATGTTAAACTTCAATGCCTTTGTGCCACCTCTAAATATCAATTGATTTTGCTGAAATTTTTACACAATACCTTCTATCCATATGGCATCACAATTCAAAATTCAAATCAGAGAAATTCAGAAGAAAGTGTTTTTGGACCACCCTAGTATGGATGGATTGGAAATGAGAAAAAATTCATTCAGTGAAAGTTTGAAGTCATTCTTTCAATTGGAAGTGTCTTCAAAATTCCCATGGGAAATTGGAGAGGGGGGGGGGTTGTGGCCAACACTCTACATTGTCAATCTAATTTACTTTCAGCACTGGTGTAGTAAACCAAGCCATCTACAATGGACCTGATCCAGACGGAATAAAGCTGAATGAATTCTACTGTTCTGAGAGTAGCGTTTCATTTTGGGAGTGCTCTCACGCAGGTTGGGCCAAAGGATCCTGCATTTCTCAGAGACCAGTGGCAGTCACATGCAGGGACAAGCTGCTAGGTAACCTCTAAATTCATGGTACTTAGGGAGTGGCCATTTTAACATATCCAACGGGGCTAGCTTAGAATTTATTTTCAAGAAACAATTTCTTGGTCAGTTTTGCTGAAATAAATATAATGTTTTTAGGTAGTCTTGAAATAAGTAAACTGAACCAAATAAAAAACACAAAACTATTTCCAGTGCTGTATTTTTCTCTATATCATTAAGATGGGCTGTTGAGTTTATACATATTTATAATCAGGTGTTAAAGGACTAAGTTCCAAAAAATCATTAAATTCTGACCATTGCATCTGCATCTGCCCGGGGTTTATCACATTGGGTATGGTCATTGGACAGGGATATGTTAGGCACTCGACAGAGCAAATCTAAAGAGTTTGTGTGAAAGCTTGAAGAAAATGATGCAAAAGGCCACACAATTTGCTTCAGTAGGTGCCTCTTAACTTGTTAAAATGTTGTTGTTTGAGAAGTCAGGTCAGAGTTTGTCACACACAATGACATTGAAGTGAAACACTTCAATTATGGAAACAGGTCAAGGAACGACCTAAACACATGAAACAGAGTGAAAAGGGCATAGGGTCCATCAAAAAGACCTCTAACAACCTGTATAGCATCCGTCGGACAAACATCAGTAGGTACCATGTGTGCTTTCCTTATGCTTTTCTTACGGCGGCAGATGTGTGGTTGGGGGAATAGCGAAAGGAGGGCACAGGAAGTGCTGCTGTTTAACTCTGCAGTTGATACACAGGCTGAGTGAAGCCTTTCTGAAAGATCCTAAGCTTTTTTCTTCCGCAGCTATTGTCTGGGTTGTTTTAGGACTTGTTTCCGTAGTTGCATTGTTCCATTGGAATATCATTGGGTATGGAAAACTTTCACCTGACTTCTCAAACATACATTTTTTTGACAAGTCAAGTGGGAGTAAATTAAGTGAATTGTGTGGCCTTTTGCATCATTATCTTCCAGCTTTCACATGAAATCATTAGATTTGCCCAACGAGTTGCCTAATACCCCTGTCCAGACAGTGTCCACTCACCATACCCCAATGTGATAAACTTGGTTACAGACATGCGAAAAATTGTCCCACTGGAGTGATTTTATCCAAAAGAGTCCTTTGACACCTGATTTCACAGATGCATACACTCAACAGCCCATGTGAAACATATCTAGAAAAATAAAGCCCTGGGAATTGTTTTGCGTTTTTAATTTGGTTCAGTTTAATTTCTTATTTTAAGATTGCCCAGAAAGAATTGATTTATTTCACTTAAACTGCATGGGCAAGAATTGCTTTATTTTTTAAAAACTCCAAGCCCCCCAATAATAATTGGTTGCCCCCTTCCAAAAGATTTGTCATATATAATAGTCTGTCATTAAATGTTACTGCCACGTATAATAGAAGCCCATACAAATATGCAATGTGCATGCAAAATAAAAAGTAAGTTCTTCCATTTATAGATGTGTGCAAAATTTAAAATGTGTCAGCAGGTAGGTATGCATGATATTACACTGTACAATGCACACTGCACAGTGTATATATAAATTATGTGAACTGACTTACATTGTGCCATAGCGGGCGAAGGTGGAACTCTCCGTTTTCCAGCTCTCCTGCATTGACGAGCAGAATAAAAATATTTCTGGAAACGTCAGCCTAGGAATTTACAATGGAGCCGGGTTTTCCGAGGTCTGCAACAAAGTCTAATCAGCCTGACAGTACTTGAATATGGTGGCAATCCCCGCTAAACATTCCATTTAAGACTCGGCAATGCAAATCCGTAGTGTTTTGCCCTGGAGCCCGGAATGCCAGCTCCACTGACTCGGCAATGGTACAAAATTGCAGCCTGTTCCCGGAAAAAGTTTTTTTCTGCACGGCAAAGTCAGAGAGCTGAAAAAAAGGAGAGTTCCACTATCACGGCCTATTCTTCCAGTTCCTTGTGGACTTCGTAACCTGCCGAACGGAAAGGAAAGTAAGGACAAAGCGATTGATGCCTCAAACGAAAGGGTAGTTGGAGGGAACGAAACGGTTGCCCATTCCTGGCCATGGCAAGTGTCATTGAGGCATGGTGGCAATCACTACTGTGGGGGGAGCATCATCTCAGAATATCTTGTCTTGACTGCAGCCCATTGTATGTAAGTAACTGTTGATTTATTCTGTGTTCAATGCCACTGTTCACTGTAAATATACGATAAAGTAGTTATTAATATAATTACACTTTCTATATTTCTTTTTAATTGCCACAACACTCATGTGATGTCAGTGTGCGCATAATGATGTAACGATTGACCAGAAAGTATATTCACAGTTTCAGGTGTGTCACTTGGAACCTACACTGATTAGATAATTATAAATCCATAATAATCGTTTTGTTCCATGACTCCGAAGACACATGGACTTGTGTTAATTCAGAGCAGACCTGCCACTCATGATGTTCATAGCTGTGAACTACACAGTCATGGGGTTTTATTATAGAACCACCCAGTTTGGTGAAAATGAGAACTGCATGCTGCTGCCACCAGGCACAAAAGTTGATTTTGTACGCTACAGCATTGCTGTCCCAAGAAATAGTTCCAATTTCATTGCACATTCACAAAATTTCTATTCAACATTGATGTATACCAGAGTCAGAATGGGCAATCACATTCTCTAAGGATGTAGACAAGGCCATCAGTTCCTCATAAATGTAAATGTAAATGTAGACTTTTTTATAGTCCATTACACCGACGAAGTCAGTCTCAACAGACTTTACAATTACACCCTTGGCAGGCCTGTTCAAGCATGAGCCTTTCTAAACTCCCTGGGGAGTGTACAGCCAGGCAGCCATTTCCAGCGCACACAATGCTAAGTCACTCTACAATCGCCATCACTGCCTATAGCCAAGTACCCATTTACACCTGGGTGTGAAGCAAAGAGTTAAGGAGGATCTGCTCAGTTCCTCCATGCCATGGGACATGGGTGGGAGTCGAACCTGCAACGTCTCAGTTACCAGGTGAACACCTTATGCACTAGGCCACGGCACCTCAGACTGAAATGATGTGGACCGCTTGTAAGAGATTGCAGAATAGCACACTTGTCACTAGGTGGCAACACATGACAGCATAATTATGTTCTGATCTGCCAAGGCTGGAAAAAGAAGTGGCAATGTAACAGCGGCCCACTTGTAGACAGAGAACCACCTGTATGAATGTGTGACTCTGTCCATTTGTTCATAAAAGTGTTGTAATAAGTTCTCAGGTTAGGGGATCAATAAACTTGACTTGATGAGGCATTAAGTCCTTGAAATATATATACAGGGTGACCCACCTCAACTTGTGCATGACTCTAACATTTTACTGAAGACAACAAAAATGAGACAGGAATTTTTTTGAAAACATATTTGTTGAATTGGCAGCAATGGCCATTAAATAAAGTGAGTTATAAGCCTCTGCAGTAATTCTAACAAAAATGACAGACAAGTGAAAATGTGTCGCTGTTTTATTTTGTGCCAAAAAATCAGCTGAGAAGAATTTAAAGTGCACCATCATCGACAAAGTTCTCCACAACTGCCTGAAATGACTTTGATATGCAAAAGGAGGTTCTTAGGGAAGGGCATGGATGGTGTTTGTGAGATTTAGAGTCCAGTGTATGTTACCAAGTCATAAAATTTAGAATGACAACCTGTCGGAGACAAACAAGTCAAAATATGGCAAAAAAATTAGCACAACCGACAGTCAGTTGATTTCCAACACAAAATAGTAACGTATTATGATTGTCAGAGTCAATAGAAACATAAAACACGAAAAGGTTTTAAAAGCAAAGAGAAAAAGTATAGCAACACTTCTATGAAAACCCATTTTGATGTCATTTTGAAAGTCACAAATTTCCATCCCTCAAAATCTAGTCTTATTTTGACCAACATTTGTGATGGAAAAACATTGTTCTTTAACACTACCAGGTGCAGAAGATTCCCCTCAACAAATTCACTACGTAATTTGGCCTAGAAGTCCAAGCCAAGTCATTCTTCTTGGAGATATAAGATTCATTGATGACAATTTATGTGAATTATTGTAACAATTCACAAAGTGGGGGATACACACATCAATACTCAAATTGAAAGCGATTAATGATATTCTCATGTAAAATTAAGCTATTCTAATGCTTATTATGAGTCGTAACAACAATTTTTGCCCGACCATCATTGGTTATAGACACCAGGAAATTACCGGTATTAAAATGGTGCGCTGCATCGGGACAGTATTTGGGCTTCCTGACTCCGTAAACCCACACTTCCTTCAAAGAAAAGCCCTGGCACTGCTTCGTTATAGCTTCTGTAATACAGTACATGCATTACATGTCAGCCGAGAATTTTTTTCCAAGGTTGACAGAGCTAAATTGTAAAAAAACAGAAAAAAAGCTATGCAAAAATTTGAACTCTTTTTCTGAGTCCAATTTTAACCAAAAGTGAACCAAACTTGCACAATACTCTTCTCTTGGCTCTTGTCACTGAAACTCCAATTTGGTTTTTGCATTGGAAATCCCAAACTTTTTCAGTAAACACTGTTTTGGTTACAACATCAATGCACAAGTTGAGGTGGGTCACCCTGTATTATAGATTTCACTTTTTTTACAGAACTGACTCGTATCCTATGGAAATGGCTCTTGCAGGGGCGCATTCACGCGCAGATGGCGCCCTCGAAAGTTCCCGTCAAGAAATAAAAGTGAGTTGAACCGTTGAGTAATTTTGAATAATGGAATTCCTGTAATCTTGGTTGATTCTTTCCAGTCTTTCTATTCAAAGATATGCCTAAATTCAAAAATCCAAGAAAGGTTGGTTATTTCAATCAGCAACCCCAGAATGTCCACTACGATAATGCATGTACAAGGCCGGTACATTAGGCCAGTCAAAGAAAAACGAGTGCTTGCAGAAAAGCTGTTGGTGGCCTTCAATGACCTCACAACAAGCCCTATCAAACACATTGAAATAAGCTGTCAACTTGTCATTGATTAACTTTTGACCTCATTGATACTCAGTCGCATTGGCCGTGGCCCCCCCCCCCCAGCCAAAAAATTAACATGGAAGAGATAGGAAAAGTCGCGAAGCGCCCCATATTCACCCCTTGTAATGGTACCTCCCCCTCAGGCCATTTCGAGATATATGCCCCTGCTCAGTCGGTCACTCATTTTGATAGCATTGCAAGTATAGGCTATGACCTCATAAATTGCTTATGACTAATGTCGAATATCATGGCATGGATAGGGCTATGACCTCACAAGGAACATTTCAGTCCAATTCTGTAAGCACTCGTCTTTCCTCTACTGTAACATAGGTCTCTGAAAAATTCAGACAGATGCTTGCTTAATGTTTGACTTCAATTGGTTTTTATTCTCTTTTTTTTCTGTTTGTTCAGATTGCAGCTGCATTCAAGAATTCAGGCTTCACCAGCCTTCAGACTGGGAAGGACATAGGCCTTGTCATATTAGAGAAGCCCTTTGACTTCAGTGCAGCAGAGGTCGGGCCTGTTTGTTTACCAGATGCTGACGTTCAAGACGGAGAAACGTGTTACACTACAGGATGGGGTGACACTGCAGGTACTTGTGTTTTGAATGGTTGAGCAAAAAGTGTCCTTTAACATAGAGTATAATATTTATTTTCAATCAGAATCAATTTAATGTAAAAGGAAGAACAGAGTGCGGCTGTGAGGGATGGGAAACCTTGGCTTGACCGAGCTGAACGGTTGCGACAAGATTTGAGAACGAGGCACTGAAGGGTGACATATTTTCTCACCTCTCAACAGCAGGGTTGTTTTCCAGAAGTCAGAATTCATCATACATGTACTTTAGTTAACCATAATAACACAAATAAAATTATTTTTATTTAATTAAAATTATTTTTATTTAATTAATAAAATTATTTTTCAGCAATTTACCTGAGTGATTTCCTCATGTATGTATTGCAGGTACTGGTTCCAATTCAGTGCTAAGAGAGGCAAGAATTCCTGTGATGAACAAGGATATTTGTGGAAACTATTGGTCGGTAAGTTGGGATTACGAATTAACTTCAATTGACCACTTTAAGAAGGGATAGTTCATGGTGAGCATTATAACTTGTACTCTGCTGAGTCGCTTTAGTATGACTAGGAAGACACTCGTGAAGACATGCGAGGAGAAATATGGGATGTTTTCTATTATATGGAGCTATTGAGATGTTGAGAGATCATCACTTCAATTTCACTGACTGCAATTTGAAACACAGCTAAGGACATTGTAGGAAATGTATAAAAGGGACTTGCACAATTTCATAACCGGGCAATCAGTAGTTTGGTTGGAGTAGCATAAGGAGTCCGTGAATTAATAGTACGAGGGGTTTTCCAAAAGTTCTGTCCAACTTGCCATAACTTTTGCAATATTTAATAGAGACACATGAAATTTTAGTCAGAAAATATTGAAGTAATTTGCAAATGATCCTGAAAAAATCAGACCAAAGAAACAAAAATAAATGGTTAATTTGATACCATGGAAACCAAAAGTCTAGAAATGCGGCCCAGGGCATTTTTAGAGACACATTCATTATATCCTGTCAAAGATGTAAGATTTTACTAGGGATTCAGAACAAGGAACCAATTAAAAATAATCCCTGCCATTTCACAAATGCTTAAACTAATTAACTTGGTACTGAATACATTTCCTTTAACCTTATATCCCTTAGAAAACCAATGACTCAAAAGTCTTCATATTGAGATCACTGTTGCTGTTTCGAAGACTTTTTGTACTTCACGATGGGTTTTCCATAAGTTCTGTCCAACCTGTCGTAACTTTTGCTAGATTTTATACAGAAACACGAAATTTGGGTCAGCCGATATTGAAGTAATTTGCAAATGATCCCCAAAAAATCAGATCATTGAAGTAAAAATAAATGGTTGATTTGTTGCCATGGAAACCATAAGTCATGAAATGAGGCCGAGATCTTGTTAACAGACACATACTTAATATATCTTATCAAAATATGTAATTATTACAAGAGATATAGAACATTATACCATTCGACACCTCTGTCAGCCAATCATGAGCCAGTATTTCACTGCAATAAAACCCATATTCTGTGTTGTCCAGTTATCCTCCCATGGGAAAATAATAAGTGAAGCTGTGAAAAAACAACAGCAACAAATGACAAGTTTCAGCTTTGTCTTATGGTATAAGCCAGTTATTCACCGCGGGATCGGCAATATGTGTTTATCACAGCTCGGGCTAACGCCCTCGCTGGATAAATCACATATTGCCTCTCCCTAGGTGAATAACCTATACGAATAATTCAAAACAGACATAGCCATTTCACAACTCCCTAAAATAATGACTGGGACCCTGTAAATACATTTTCTCAACTTTCTAACCATGTCTGAATAAGATACTTCAGTCTTCGTATCGAGGTCAGTTTTGGCATTGTCAGGTCTTCTTTTCTTAGGTTTTCCAATGGGTGTTCTCTTCATTTAGAAAACGTTTGTACAATCTTAATTAGGTTCTGTCACTCATGCAGTCTTCCTTTTATGTATGATAAAAGGTTCTTACTCTCTTTGCTAGTTTTTATCCAATTAAATTTAAGAAATATTACAGGCATATATGATGTCATCCATATCCAAAAAAATTCTCATCTCATAAACAACTGAGAAACTTCATGAGTGATGGTAAAGTAAGTGAAATGTGACAATAATACCAATTTCCATTGTTATTAATGATTTTATAATTAACTGATTGTATTACATGAAAAACAAAAGAATATACTTTTGTTCAAACAGTCAAGACACAGGTAATACAAGCAGGTATTCAATTAGTTTTTAGTTGGGACTACAAAGTCTGGGCCGCATTTCATGACTTCTGGTTTCCATGGTAACAGATTAAGCATTTATTTTTATTTGTATGATCTGATTTTTGGGGTGTTGTTTCCAAATTGCGTCAATATTATCTGACCCAAATATCATGTTTCCACATCAAATCTAGCAAAAGTTATGGCTAGTTGGACAGAACTTTTGGAAAACCCCTCGTATGATGATTAAAATAATAGTATGATGATTCCAAAAAGGAGGTAGAAAGCAATTTTTTTTTGTAATTTTGGAGTATGACATCATGTGTCATTTTCCGTTTATAAGTTATCATTCCACGTCATGCCAATCAGGTGTTCTGTGTGATGTCACACATTATAATCAGCCAATGATGGCCAATAATCTGCAACATCACACTATTGAAGACCGAACATGACTAGGGCTAACACATTTCACTGCAATAATAAATAAACATTAGGAGGTCAGAAAACAAGAGTTCACTTATCTGTCAAAACAGGCCTTTTGTATGGCTGCAAGGCCTGCTTACAGCTCTATGCTTACAGTGCTCAGTTACCCATCTCATAACTGTTTTGGCACTCACTCTTGGGTTTTTAGAGCCTGGAATTTCAGCAGCTGTGGATGTGGCGGTCTTGAAACGGTCTTGAAATTGTCACCAAGATTCTGATGGATGTTGCGCCTGTCTTGATCATGGGTTAATTGTGACTGCAGGTCTGCCTGGCTTTAGAAGGTCCTTCATCCAACCTGTTGGACCAAACTTGGTCAGGATCTTTCTGATTGCTGGCTGGGAGCAGCCACTCTGACGTGCAACCTCATTCTGGGACATGCCAGCCGCCAGCATCCCAACTGCTGGGCCTCATTGCTCAATGGAGAGTCTACCCAAATATACATTATATATATATTTGAAGGCACTACGATCTGATGCAATAGATACAATGATTTCAATCTGCAAGATTCCCAATTGCCCCTTAATCTTCCCAATTACCGTGTTCTCAAATAATTTCCACTCATTCAACTTTCTCCTGCATTTACCCGAATCTGTCTGTACAGAGGATGTGTGTTTCTCTTCTCAAACAAACTCCAGTTATATATATTTGTCTTCTCTATTGGGTAATTTCTAGTTCTGTTAATTATTTTATTACAGTCAACCCTCACAGATTTTGAAATTTGCGCTGGAGGAGGAGGATTGGGCAATTGCCAAGTAAGTGAGTTATTTATTTCAAAACAAAAACATGGCCTGCGTTGCAGCAAACTTTCAGCAAAAAACATGACAATTTCACATCTCAAAAATATTCAATCTCGCAAAGCTAGAGCTAATGGAAAATGAAGATTACTTGCAATGGAATCACGTCGATTCACAGTGATGTAAGGAGAATATTGATATTTTTTTTAAAATTAGCTTTTTTGGGTGACAAAAATTTTGGCAATGTCACGTGTAATTGGTTATAAGTTTGAAAGTAACTCATTTATGTAGTTTATTTCACTTTTCCATAATTCCCTGTATTGTTGTCTTATAAATTAACCAGTTTTTAAGATATTTCAGTACAACATGTCCTCTCACCAACCGGTTATTTACGGTCTCAGAATGTTTCTCGGTTATTCTTCTGCAGGGCGATTCTGGAGGTCCTCTGGTGTGTGAGAGAGGCGGGACTTTTTCCCTGGCTGGAGTTGTCAGTTGGGGGTTCACCAATCCATGCAGTGCCTCTCAAAAACCATCAGTCTTTACTGATGTTATGAGTTCTCTTGCATGGATTGCCACTTTGTCAGGTGAGTTTGGCAACAGTACAGGAGATCAAAGTTGGGGTGAGGCGGTTGATCCTACCCCTCCTCTTTCAACATTTTTTGTACCGCCTCCGTTCATTTAATTATAATTTTCTGCACAAAGGACTTGATGCACAGTTATTCTAACATGCATGTTTCTCAAAAGTGGCTCAATGCTTTGGCTTTTTGTAGGTTTGAATGTTACCGAAGAAGTAACTCCTGAGCCAACCAGCTGTCCTCGTAAGTATCTATAGATGTAGAAAAAAAGTAATTGGGAGTCTTCTCCCTCTCCAAAATTGGTATCACTGGCAGATCAAATTTTTGAGAGAGCAGGTGTCATAAATTGCGCTTTTGGTTGTCTTAATTTGAAGTTCATTTGTACGTTTGAGACCAATGTGCTTTCATTCCATATCAAAATATTCTTCACCGTCGTTATAATATATTTCTGCTTATTTCTTTCTGATTTAAATCTTGTGTAAATTGGGAGTCTTCTACCTCTTTTGCCATAACTGGATGTCATGATGGCTCAAACATTTGTTTAATTTGTTTTGGCGTAATTCGACCCAATTCATATATATCAGGAGTGACCTCCATTGCTCATATATACTCCTTGAGTACTGCAAGCATGTAAGTATAGGTTATTCACCACGGGAGAGGGAATGAGTGATTTATCACCCAAGGGCTTTAGCCCGAGGTGTGATAAACACATATTCCTGATCCCATGGTGAATAACCGGCTTATACTATGAGACAAACACTCAAACATGATAGGATAACTGGACAACAAAGAATATGAGAATTATTTCCCTGAAATACTGGCATGTGATTGGCTGACAGAGGTGTCAAATGGTATAAGGAGCTATAATCATAAATTATCTTAGTGATGTTCAACTGATGTACAGATATCATGTGTCATTGCGCTAAATATAATTGGTACGAGGTCGTTCGGTTGGTCTCCCAGTCGAAAATCCTTTAAAAATTCTCTGATGTCACTATGCTTTTATGTGAACGCTCTTGCCTTGTAGAAAATAGCATCTTCGGCACAGCGCAAGGGAGGCCCTGCCAGTTTCCATTCGTCTACAAGAACAACGTCTACTTCTCATGTGCTGACGACACTGGGTGGTCCCTGGGATGGTGCTCCACCACACCTACATGGCAGGGGCTGTGGGGTTACTGCTCAGGTTTGTACTGAAACATTTTAGTCTGGAAAATAAAAAGGTCCTGAGATTCACCTTTCAGAGATGCATGTAAACCAATACACTGTGTCCCGACTTACTATGCACACCTGTTTTTTCATTATATATCTCCAAAATAAGTAACCCCATTTCACACCAATCCCGGGTAACATTGTCCATTCCTTTAATTATGTAATAAAACATAGAAACACCAAAGATTTTGGAATGCGTTTTGAAGATTGTGAACCTTTATGTACGAGCTATGTTATTGCTCAAAGCTGCTCATATCCAATGGAAAGTTTATCTCAGAACACAAATTTGGTGCTCCGAAACGGCCAAAGTAACCCCCCGCAGCCCCCGTTTTACGGTAATATAAATTATGTAGCAGCAAAAAAAAGCAAAGTTCAACAAAACTGACATTCATTGCATGCCCTGGAAACAAGATTTGCATAATTAATTTGGAATTCTTAAAAACAAGTCAACATGTATTCGATCTATTCCAAGGCTAAATATCCATGCAAAAAAAAGAGGGGGGGGGGCGCCAATACAACGGGTCCGAATCTTGGCTTTGACCTAGAACCAATTCTATTATACAAAACAGGTGCGAGTTACTTTTTCTTTTCAGGGCCAACTCTTTACTTTATAGCAGAACAGACATCAATCCATGGGCTTAAAACATACTTGCAATAAAGAAGCACCATGACGGATAAAAATATGTACAGTAGTCAACTTTCGAAGCGGATCAAAATTTTTCATATAATATAAATTAACACAAAAAAATATGAGTAAATAATCTTAGTGCAGTATGTTAGTGTGATGTCTTGGCAATGTTTTGGCCGACAAAACTTCATGCTTCACTAATTTTTTAACCTTCAAAATGATGATTGTTTGTCACAAGGTGCAAATTGGTCTGTAACACTATGGCAACCTTAATTGACAACAGGTTATCATTTCTTTTGTAACTGTGCAATAAACCAGGCATTGTTTTGTTACTCAATTGAGCTCAACTTTTGATTTGATGTTCCACATTCACTGTTTTCAAAAATCTTTGGCTTTTCCTATGGATATGAACAATTTCACCAAGCGGGGGAGCCACCGGCTGGGGCAAATTCATCAAGTGACTGGAGAAAATTTGTTTTTCAATCATATTTAGTAGAGAGCTGAGGACTTCTTTTTTTAACATTTTCACAGTTTAGGTTCCTTCGGTCCAATTCAACATTGTTTGAGTGACCAAGGCTCCCAAATCACCACTCTTTCTTGGTGCTACAGTGTATTCACTAGTGTGTGACAAGTCGTTTTGCACCTTGCTTCAAACAATCGTGTCTGGTGACCATCAAAGTCACTGAAGCCTAACAATCTTGTTCAAGCCACAGGCGGAATGATCACAATGGCTTAGCAGTTCTAGAGATAGAGAGGAAGGTGTATGGCTCAAGTGCCGCCTGGTGGAGTGCAAATATAGAAAATTGATTAAAATTGCTCAAGGAGCAGCCTTTCACATTATTCTTGTTGGTTCTGTGAGATAATAGTCTCTCAGCTACACTTAGAGATGATTTGCACCCACTACACTGCATTTAGACTCGCATTAAACCTTGTTTGGTCAATCTTACCTATGTGTGCACCCATATCAGCATACATCACAAGGGAATTCCCTTTGAGAGCCAATCAGAATTTAGGAGACCACAGAGCCATCTCTTGATTAAATTGGAACCTCAGTCTGCCTTTCGGTGAGCATACTATAGCCTGTTTCCCAGCCACCACAAAACAGGCCTGGTGGCCATGGGATATCCCAAGAATACTATTTATGGCAACTTCCGCAAATATGACCGCACACGACGACTGTCATTTTCCCATAGGGGGAGCTTGAGCAATACACCTTGGTATAATATAACAGAATAAGGGCAAAGCATGTGAACACTGCCTGTGTTCAAGCACATTACTAAGATATCAAAGTTAACATTTCACACAAAACTATGCAGCAACAACAACTGATGTCAGAATTGCTACGAAGTAAATTCTTGATGCACTTCGAAAGTTGACTACTGTACAATCGTATAATTAATAGTTTTTAGCAACAATTTCCATATTGTTTGGGGATGCATAAACAGATCCAATATCATTTCCCAAGTTCGCCAGTTTGTTATTTTGAGCTGAATAAATTATCGATAACATTTGATCAAGAAAATGCAATAGGACGATGAATATATTGTATGTATTCCTTTACAGGCACTTGTATCAATTAAAAAGCTGTGCAAAGAAAACTCAAGATGAGGAGCACCTTCTCCATTTTCTAATGTTTACATACACATTTATTTGATATTATATGAAATGTATATATATATATATTCGGCAGCAAAATGCAAACCCTTTTCAGAAAATAAAGAATTTCTACATGGTGTTACTGTGTATTTTATTTTACCAAATATAAACTCTGCAACATTATCATCGATCCAAAAACTATATGTATCCCTCAAATCTGCTTCAATTGACTCGGCAACCCATCACCTTTTCATGCATTTGCTACATGTTTGCTCCTTTTAATATTCTTTGAAAAATGTAAATATTATGTATGAGGACACTAACTTGTCACATCCCTTGGGGAAAATTAGGTCAGTTAATTGTTTGTTGTACAGAAATTAACAAAACATCATCAGGTATTGGTGGATCACTTCCTGACATCAATTTCTGTTTTTAGTTGGCCTACCAATGCTCATTTTGCCATATTTTGGAGAAAATCCAAGTGTATGTTTTCTTTTGACCCATCAAATTTCGGACATTTTGAATTTGGAGCCCCTTAACAACTACAAATCATATTTGATTCTGCGTTTTTTTTTTCAAAGCTATGAGTTGAAAAACAATCACTGCAAATAATCTGAAGCGTTTTCATATCCATATTAATAATATCGACAGATTTGATGATGCCGCACAACTTTGAAGATATCACCATTCGATGTGTTATTACATCTGACCTAAAATGGTCAAATGCTAAGCCTACATGGAAATGGATAAATTTATACTAGAAATGGATAGTCAGTGTTTAGTCACAGGCAGACAAAAATGAATGGATAGTCATAGATGGTTAAACTTGCATGGATAGAAGCCGTTGGATACACAGATAGGCCTGTGGGTATATACGAGGGGCGTTTAGAAAGTTCACAGCTTTTTTTATATGGAAATTTATTTTCGATCTAGAACTATGAAATTTTTACAGGATAGAATTCAGCAGTTTTGGAATTGATTTCCAAAATTTTGGACAATTTGGAAATTTTTAAGTCATTCTGTTGTTGCCATGGATACAGAAAGTTTGGCTAGGTGGAGCAGGTAGTACGGAGATCAAGAAAATCAATGAATTGTGGCCGAGAGAGACCTCACTCTGCCACTTGTATTAGTAAGATTGGCAATAATTAACAAAAGAAATATAATATTACCGTTTAAAAATACTCGCAAGTACTACAAAAGCATTAATTCATACACCTGATGCGTTGAAATAAATGATCCTTGAAGCCCTCCACGAAAAGTTTTTGTGAAAGCATTTCGGTCAGCCAAAGCCTTTTCTCCTCCAGTGCCTGAAACTATTGCCCCCAGTGATTAAGGTAATGGAAAACCAGGTCTTATGTAAAGCGATATGTCAAAGGAAAAGCTGGGATGGATAATGCTGTATCTTAATTTAGGTGTCTTGCTCATACCAGTAAATCCATGCTTTGTCATAAGCCCTGATGTAGTTAAGGACTCATATTCAGGCGCCTGAATCGCTCTTGCCAAATCGGCCGTGCAGGAGTGCTTTCCCACGTTGGTTCGCTGTAAGAATACAAACATTGGGTATGCTTTAAAGTATATTTAGAAGCTAATATCATATATCTTGTGTCAAATATTGTCAATCTTACTAATACAAGTGGCAGAGTCAGGTCTCTGTCAGCCACAATTCATTGATTTTCTTGATCTCCGTACTACCTGCTCCACCTAGCCAAACTTTCTGTATCCATGGCAACCACAGAATGACTTAAAAATATCCAAATTGTCCATTCCAAAACTGCTGAATTCTATCCTGTAAAAAATTCATAGTTGTAGATTGAAAATAAGTGTCCATATGAAAAAAAGCTGTGAACTTTCTGAACGCCCCTCGTATGAATGGAAGCATAAAAATGGACAAATTGGAAGTGTAGAAAAGGATGAAAATGAATGAAAATGGATGAATAGAAACGGATAAAAATCTTTGGAACCTCCGATGGATAGAAATGGGTGACAGAAGTTAATAGAATCACTTGAATAGAATTGAATGAAGAAAGATAGAAATGTATGTAAATTCTAAAGATACAAGTGCTGAATTAGATTGATATTGAAATAGGCAGCCATGCCTCCTGGGTTACTTGTTAAGCCAAAACAGCGATTAGATCATCCATTGTTTTGCCACCAGTAGCCACAACACTTTGTCAGAATTATTGATCACAGTTTCATTCCGTTTACTTAGGCCAAAAATAACTCTCTGTGATGACGACTCTTCTTTTTATGGCAAGGCAGTGTTTCATACTGCTATTTTTAACAACACCCACTTCAGATCAGAACGGTTACAACTTGCCAGTGGGTAAAGCGATTCCATTTAATTAGATATAAAAGGAAGTGGTGTGCCAATATCTGTAGCTATTCGAATGGCCAAGATGTTGTCCAGCAGTCCAAGTGATTCAAAGCAGCTTCCTCAAAAACAACTTGTTGGTCAGTAAGATCAAGTTTGTGCTCAGAAGGAGGCACGCGCATGCATACCAATAATGTCCTATAAGACATTACAAGCGTATGTAATTCAAATTTGGAGATTGTAGAAGCAGGGTCATTTTGCAAATAACATACAGATATGGTGCAAATGCAGTTGAACTTGTACATCTCACTTATTTTGATGATGTTGTGGAATGCAAATCATTTTTTCCTTCATAGTATTTGCATATTTTGAAAAATTCATAACTAGTGGGAGCCTATTCCAAAATCACATGACAAATACTAATTAACATATATCGACCGAAGTGATCACAAACCGTTTAACATTGTTTGTTACTATTTGTGCTTTTAGCATTTAGACATAAGATAGAAGTAGATAAGAATCTACAACTGATAGAACCAACAATAACTGTGAATTTTAAGAAAATGTGTTTCACAATCAACTGTCAAATATGGAAGGAATCTGTGATAAATATATCAAAACACACATTTCTTTTGATTTGTCATACAGTAGTCAACTTTTGTAGTGGATCAAGAATTTACATATAATTTATATTAACACAAAAAAATATGAGTAAATGACCTTAGTGCAGTATGTTGGTGTGATGTCTTGGCAATGTTTTGGCTGACAAAACTTCATGCTTCACTAATTTTTTACCCTTCAAAACGATGATTGTTTGTCACAAGGTGCAAAATGGTCTGTAACACTAATAAGCAATGGCGACCTAAATTGAAAACAGGTTATCATTTCTTTTGTAACTGGCAATAAACCAGGCATTGTTTTGTTAACTCAATTGAGCTCAACTTTTGATTTGATTCACTGTTTTCAAAAATCTATGGCTTTTCCAATGGATATGAACAATTTCAATCACTGGGGCAGTCGCTTTCTCATTCCATTGCTTGCTGCATGTGAATTCTGCCATACGGCACTCAGAAGTAGGTCAAGAAATTGGCTACCATGCACTTAGGACGCCAGTTTGTATACATAGATGTTAGCAGATTAATACAACAATTTGGAAGGAACAATAAAAATAATTTATGATATAGATTTAAGACTGTATGCTGAGTGAAGGGTCACTCCCACAGCAAACAACAGGACAGACATGGTGACCCCAGTGACAAATCATCCAATAATAACCAGTTGGACCTGAGTGAATCGAACCCAACAGTGACATCTCAAGGTTGTTCCGCAGACTCGTCCATGCATCTGACACACTACAGCCAGCCTGCCATGCCTCAACGATCAGCGGCTATTGATTGTGATGATGGGTTGCCCGGTAGCATACAGCAGTGCAACAACTACAATTTGCAGCCGAGCCATCCTGCTTGCCGACCCGTCCCAAGTTTGCCCACTACCACCGATGCTGAAGACGGCTTCTGAAAATGTAGATATCGAGACTTAACACTGGATGATGACTTAGACAAAATGGAAAGACCGCATACTCCAACTATGAAATCAAGGTAGGAGAACTATTACTCAGACTCTGAACCATTCTATTATTGAGTTTCACCGAAACATCAATAACACATCACCAAGGCACGATCAAAACATTAGCAGGAATTACTTCCAGTGAACTACACAAAGCTCCAAAACATTAGTCATCGAGCCTCTGCGATAAACGATAATGTTTAGAGCTCTTTGCAGATTGGCGGTCCACTAGAAAAATTCATTTTCTTATTTTCAATTTGCAAACTGGCTTTGCAACATCATTGACAGTTTTCTGTTGGTCTCCTAATCTTCTTATTTGATGAAGTACCTTAAGTTATTTAATTAGTTTGTTTATTGTCACCTATACGTTGCTAGATATGATTAACCATAACAGACACAAACAAAACATTTTTAGCCCGTGACATCATACGACCAAGTTGAAAGTTAATTTTGAAACTGTTTGGTCCACTAATCCGCAAACAGCTCTAAGATCTCTCCACTTATAAATGCTTCATGCCAATTCATTTCAGAGCAAGAAAATGTTGCAGCATTGTTGCTACATTAATTGAAAGTCTTGAAAAAATCATCAGTAAAATTGTCGGGATGGTTATATAAAAGTTGGGATGTAGGCCTAATCAGTATTTTCTTAAAAGCAAACATTGTGATATTGTGTTAAAAACAAAATAATCCAGCGAATATTGAAGTATACAGATCTGCGGCGAGTGCGGCCATTAAAAGAAATACTCTGGATTCTCATATCATGCGTGAAGCCTTATAGCTGTTTGCAGATTAGCGATCCATACAGTTTCAAAATTAACTTTTAACTTGGTGTGTGATGTTACAGACTAAAAATGTTTCAACTTGGTCGTGTGATGTCACTGGCTTAAAAATGTTTTGTTTGTATCAGTTATGGTTAACTAATTGAATGACTTAAGGTACTTCATAAAGTAAGAAGATTAGGAGACCAACAGAAAGCTGTCAGTGATGTGGTAAAGCAAGTTTGCAATTTGAAAATGAGGAAATTAATTTTTGCAGTGGACCGCCAATCTGCAAAGAGCTCTAACAACAAGTAAGCTAATTTGTTGGATCTACGAGGTAACTTGCTGCTTCATGAACCTGTTGCACCAGCTGTCTTTAAATACACCGGAGCAGGTGCCAAAGCAATGAAGCTATCTCATTTGATGAGCTTTCTCATTGATAGTTTTGGACACGAACCTTGTCAGCAGTTTTGCAGGTAGCCATTAAAGGGGCAACCATTAGTTCTCCAGGGGGAAGGGGCTTGGAGTTCCTTTTTTAATAAATAATTTCTGCAGAACTGCAGAATTTTGGGCAGAAGCCCGCAGGTGCAGGAAAATAAATAAATGTACTGAAGATATTGGTATTGTAGACGAATTTGCTGACTTCCAGGAGAAGGTACAGGTCAAAGTCTTTGATAAGTAAGTGAACCACCCTTCACTATGATTTAACATTGGGCCTGTGTTTCACTTACTTATCAAAGACTTTGACCCACACCTAACTCCAACTACAGCAAAGGAAACTGCCTCACATATATATCGGCCTTTATGACCCAATATGTTTTCCTCTCATTTAATGAGAATTTGTGCTTCCACAAGCAGTTTGGCTGAGGATGTTTAGCATTGATGCAATGGCACAATGTCATGCGTTTCACTTATTTACAGGCGGCACTGTACCATTATCTCATACTTTGTTAATTTTCTGGGTATACATGGCAATTTAATGACTTGGTTAACACATATTTTACATGCACCCGCATGCACATAAGGAGATTTTAGACAACTCAGAAGTGCTCTTTACCCATTGACAATGTACAGATGTTGACTGATACAAGGGCAATAGTGCAATCTGTTTGACTTGGGCGAGTCATAGTCACCTTGCCGAACCATCCTTATTTTGACCAATCTGCTATTGAATTTGGGGTGTAACAAATATATCTTGTGTTTTTTTTCAGATCTGTAACACGGCCTCTCACTCCTCCAGAACGACCGACTATCACGCTGGATTTATCACTTTCTTCGGATGAGTCTTCAGATGATTCTCTCGACACAGTCCTTGATGATAGCCAAAGAGTCCCGAGGGTCAAACGCAAACAGCTCCACAGAAAGCACGAGCACAGATTAGAACAGAAGGATGCAGACAGAGGCCCCAGGAACCACACCAGCATTCACCGCACTTACAGTGATGGTTCACAAAACCTCCCTGCACGCTTCAAGGTGGAAAATCGTTCAGAAGTAGCGGAGCGTGTTGTAGAGCGATACAGGCGCCGGGCTCAATCTGACGTGTCCACATTAGAACAGGTGCAACACCTTTTCCAAGACAATGACATTCAAGGAAACCTAAAACCCATCACGTCAAACAACAAACCAAGAAAGCTGCGACCCATCCTCCAACGTTCAAAAGAAACAATGATGTTAGGAGATGGACGGTCAAAAAGTCTAACGCCTGACAGCGCTCAAGTTCTACTCCAGAAGAAGACTCTTGAACCAATGACTCACTTGAGCATCCCCAGAGCTGAGGACGCTGACGATGTCTACCCCTCTCCTCCTTACAGTGCTGATACGATTCACGACCAGCAAATTTTCTTCACGAAAAACCTTGACATTTCTCCAAGATCTTCGAAGCCCGTACCTCCTGAAAACAACCTTGAAAATGAAATTCTGAGAAAATCTCCAATCCATTCCCGCTCATGCCCAGACACTTTGGTGTCATCTTAGCGCTTATGCCGTAATGTTATCAAACATCTTTTTTCTTGTAAGCCTTAAGATTCTTCATAAGTTTTAACTGGGACGCAACCATCTGAATAACTATGAAAGACCGCTCAAAGTCGCAGCAGGAGACTGGGCTTGTCTGATGTTGTCCGGTTTCTTGTAGAACTACAAGTGGACAGACCAGGACCTGGTCCCAATGAGTTATTATCACAAAGTATGTGAAAAGCTTCATCGTGAATTATTCTTATGTTACATATAACCTATATATTGATATGATAATATAAAAATGCATTTTTATAGACTCTACAGATTCCTTGTCTGAATGTTCAAAACAAAAGGATGGCAGCAGCAATGATTGAACATTTCCAAAATCAACAAAATGAAAATGCCCTTCAAAACAGAAAACATTGCATTTCGACATGTTATCAAGCTGACAGACACTCGCTTGGTTCACTCTTCAAAAATTAAAAGTACAGGGTGGGGTCGCGAAAATATTTGACAGATTTTAAATTTTGGTGGAAATGGAAGACTTATCCAATTTACAACAAATTCATATTATGATAACAGGGCGGAGAAACAAGACAATAAAGACTTTTTCATGTTCTTTGGCTCATAATATCTCAAACCATAAATTCAACCATGATGACAGTCCACAGGGACACCCCATGACAGTGTGTTATTATAGGCCTAATGCCCATATCAATGTAAGCTCCTGGTTGCACATCTTCTATGACACGAAGATTCATTTTTTATGCAACTGGGAGAAAATATCTGTTATGCTGCCAAGTGGGTTGCCAGCCATCCTAAGCGTCATTCAGCACCTCCCAGCCAGCTGACAGGAATCTTTTTTTTCCCCAAGCAAGCAGCTGCATGCTTTCTCATTACCTGACTGTCTGCTGAACGCCAAAAATTGACTCCCACCTTACAACTTTGCCAGCTGGGAAATCCTAGCTGACAGGCTGCCAACCAGCCAGGCACCTGCTTTATAACAGATACTTGGTATAACTGATCATGGGGTGCCCCTGAGTCCAGATGATGAGCAACACTTTGGTGGAAGAACGTGCTGATGACCTGCTTCAATTATGCCAATAAAATAATTTACCCATCGTCTTTTCTCAAGCCTTGGTGAGAGTCAGAAGTCAGCGGATACGACATCAGCGGATAGCTTTTGTGAACTATTGCATTTTCTTGCTTATCATATAAATATTCAGGCCACTGTGCCAATTTTTTCTGATGATGCTGGTGTCAAATGGTATGAGTGCTGCAAGAATTTCATGGCTGTGCCATTTACATATTATGTGGTATGGATAGCTCGGCATAAATCTATAATACTACTACTTATATCAAATTGTCCAAATTCATGTATTCTTTGACTTACCCTGATATTCTTTTGAAAGATAATTAAAAATCAAAAATAACCTGAGACTAATCTTATTGATCCAGAGCATAATCTTATTGATCGAGAAGTTTATCAACTGCATGCAGTCAAATTGCAATGTCCGTTGCTGGCACAACAGCTCCCAATATCTTTAATAATTGATGAGAAAGTTAATGGTTGCCTGTGCAAAATACCTGTTTAGAATGCAGTCTCCATGAATAGCAGTCTGGCATTTAAAAGCAACAAAACCACCCACCTCAATATGCTTAATATTTCTTTTTATTTTGCTTATATTTCATAATTAAAGCAGGTAAGGTCATAGCATGGAAAGAAAAGACTTTTTCTCTACTAAAAGTGCCCTCTATGATTCATGACAGCTGACAGTACTGGACTGTATCAACACTGAATATGAGCCAGACAACTAGTTTTGATTGACCGTGCTCCCGTCTACGAGTTTACCGCTATTGGCTGCAATCCAGGTGGCAAAATTCGCGAGCTCCTGTGAGCGGTCAACAGAAAGTGAGTGTGAGGAACTTACACAACCTTGGATGAAACCAGGACAATTCCAGCCTTTGTTGATGGCCTAGTCTACTTCCAAAAACTCTGTAGGTGTCTAATCTGACTTTGGTTGATTTCGATTTCAAGCAGAAAGCTTATGAATATCATATTCATTTTGAACTATTTTTCGTCATGGAAGATAAATACATGTAGCCCACAAACAACATAGTAAAGATGGCACCACTTGTAGCTTAGACCAGGCATTCTGTTGCGCATTGTAAACACAGCCTCTAAGAAATGCTTAACTGTTCTGTTGTCCCGGTTAATTTATCATTCACTTGATTTTTTGATTTTTTTGATTTAAAAAGAACAACCTATAAACAAAAAAAGAGTAAAAATTACAATGTAACTCCCACGATAACTAGCAGAACTTGACATTTGCAAATTACTGATGCAATACTTGATAGAAACCGGATTAACAGTTCTTTCATCTTAATTTTTCCAATTATATACAATTTGACTGCACCAAAAATATTTTCTTTTATCGGTATGACTATAAAGCACATACAGCTGTTTGTTATGACTTCTGTTACTATGTAAACATTTATAAACTTCTTCCACATCATTGACAGTGAATCACTTTGTAAAATAATATCAAATCTGAATTTTTTCTTCGATTGTCCAAAGAATCCAATTTCAAAATATGTAGTCTTTGTGCACACGAAACATTTTCATAATTCAATATACATGTACTGGACAAAACTTTGTAGGGGAGAGCGGGGCACAGTGAGACGGCGGGCACAGTGAGACAAAGCCCGTAGCGTCTAGCTGGTACCTTTTATAGATCAACCCTCTTTCGTATAGTACAAAAAGTAAGTAAGTGAGAGACTGACCTATATCCTGAAAGCCTACACAGCATATCGAGAGTGGAATTTCAATATTTTGGTTTTCAGCCAGTTAAAGTAAATAATTTTGCCTAACGACTTTTTGTTATAATTCCCAAGAAAAATAGTATAATGCAAATCAAATGCCAGGGATTCAAACCTTTATTATTTGTTTTAGTTTAGTGAGATGATGAACCACAATACAGGCATCCGGTCTGCAGGATTCAAAAATTTCATAAAGAGAGCTGCTGGGGGCACAGTGAGACAGTTTGAGGCGGGGCAGAGTGAGACATCACAAAATACACTCGAAATGACCTGGATTTAATGCGTAGCTCACAATTCACTATTAAAAACAAAGTGCCTTCTATATAAACTACTGATTTTAGTGAGTCACATCCAAAGGGAAGCATCCAAAAGAATTTTGATTAGTATGTAACAGGTGCGGCAGGTTAAATAAGTCGTGCATGTGTCCTGTGCTATGAAGTTTTGAAACATGCTAAAAAAAGGACTTAAAAAATCACCTAGCCAGCTGCTTTTATAAGAGTACAGTAGTTTCTGTAGCAACAATTGATACAACAATTCCGCAGGTCCTGAGGATCGGCAGTTATGTCAGCAGATGCCCTGTCTCACTGTGCCCCGCCTCAAACTGTCTCACTGTGCCCCTCCCACGGGGCACAGTGAGACACTTCACGAGCATGGACGTAACTCAAAATTTCTCCAGACCTGTAAAAGGTAGGACCCTGAAACTACTGGACAATATACCCAACGTCATTATCTATAATGTGCACCTGGTCTCATTTAACTTGTTACTGCCAACATTTTGGGACACTTGAAAATGAAAAAGTGTCTCACTGTGCCCCGCTCTCCCCTATATTCCTGTCATTGCAGAAAGTCATCAGAATAATTGCATGATTATAGCAGAAATTCATACGATTATTTCAGAAATATCTAATCTTTCCGGGCTTATCTTACAAAATGTTGATGATTTTTCAGCCAAATATCTGTAAGTATGATTGTACAATCGACAGCAGAGGAGCTTCATATGATGTGCGACACCTTGCATTTACTTTACAGACGCATATTTATGTTTAAGCATCTCTGGGCTACGTGGTTTTGGATAACAATTTATTCAATTCAATACTTTATTTCAGACAAGAACATTTTACAATGTAAGACATGTTCCATTCATAACCCAACAACTACAAGTCGAAAAATAACTACAGTGAAAAATAAAAACTCAAAAATAATAGGACTACTATATTTATAGCACCATTCAAGCAAGCACCTAAAAATCTGCACTATATGCACAACATATACACCATGGTGGAATTACAGATTAGATTAGATTTCTTTTATTTATCCACAACATGTAATTTTTTTTACAAATATAAGCCAAATCAACATGTTATTAACATCAACATTACAGCGTGAAAAGGGGATGCATTCGAGTATTTCTACTATAGCCCAAGGGTGAATGCATCCCCTAGATAAACTAACAGACATAATATTATAAAGCATATGTACAAGAAAAAGAACTATGACACACAATACAAAATTAACACACTCGTTAATCATTTTACAATTCATAAAGTATCTTAATTTAATATACAATGTATTTGAATTTATCGTTTTCATCACATATAGATCCAAAGTAGTAAAATATAATAAAACATAGACTATATAACTTTGGTTTATGCTATATACAATGCGTAATATGTAATCTTTTTTGCAATACATGATGTACTCAATGATCTTAGCATTTGCTTACAACATATTCAAAACATCATATAACATACAATACTATCATCATCGACCTAATTGTAACCTTCTAGAATATGATTAATAAAACCTCTTGAGAATGATCTACTACAACTCTAATTTTAATTTCATTTGCTAATAATAACCAATAATTCGGAGCTCTACCTAAAAAACTGTTGTTATAAATTTGCAATGTATGCTGTGGGGTTTGTAGATTATTCCTATTTCTAGTTTGTCTCTGATGTCTGACTATTTCAAACAGATTAACAATTCGTTCTGGTAGCACATTATTTATGTATCTAAAAGATATATTCAATAGTGACAATTTAATCTGATCTTCTATCATGAGTAACTTTCCGTAAAATGGGGTAAAGTTGGCAATCCGGGGTAAAGTTGGCATGCTATTTTGTCCCACTTAGCGGAAGAAATGCCAACTTTTCTCACTGACACTGGTATATTTGGCAAAGTTGCCATTTGTGTCAGTGAGGAAAAGTTGGCATTTCTGCCATTAAGAGGATCAAAATAGCATGCCAACTTTACCCCGGATTGCCAACTTTACCCCGTTTTACGGTAGCTTTTCTGTAATACATCTTCAGACTTGTGCGCCTATTTAAATTAAACATTGCTCTAATTGATTTGTTTCGCATTATCTTGATGTTTCGCAGACAAGATTGGCTTAACATAGAACCCCATTACAGATTATCAACATATAAAAAAACCATGACAGCATATCATTAACGTAAAAATAAACATTCATGCCAAAATCTCCATATTGGTGAAAGTAGCCTGATGTCTGAATTCATCAGACTAGTTATGTAGGAATTACCGCTCCTTTATAACCTAAAAATAAACCTATAAAAATACTTCCTCATAAGAGCTTTAAAACTATAAACATTACGCTCAACAAACATGCCACTAGCACTACATCGCCTTGGTAACAACATCAACAGGCGAACGCATCATTATATGCAACATTTACCTTTCTAAAGGCTGCTGCTGTAAATTATACCAGAGATGGGTAGTACATGTATATACTGAGTAACAAAATGTTCTGAAAAGTTTGAGCTTCACTGCATTGCTGCACATATGGAATTGGTGTTTCAAAACCTTTCCCTGAGCATACAGTATTCGAACCTATCGTGCCATATCAAGGTCATCCCTAGAGTTATTACACAATATGTAATCAAGGTTTCTGTACTTTTCAACCTGAGCGATTACTTCATCACATAATTGAAAATCAAGTAGTTCACTATCAATCTCATATTTGCTACGAAAAACCATAATAGCGCTCTTCACAGTATTGTATGAAATATCATGATCCTGAGCAAATAACTCACATTTCTTAATTAAATCATAGAGACCTTGGTCACTGGGCGAGAAAATAACGAGTTCATCTGCATACATAGTATGATTAACTTATCTGCCACCTATATAGCATCCAGTATTACATTCATTTAATGATGATGAGAGGTCATCAACATACAAATCAAACAAACAGGGGTACATAATCCCTCCCTGCCGCATACCATTACTTAAAGTAAATGAAGCCGATGTAAGACCAGCCCATTGCAAACAAAAGTTTGGCGTGAATACCAAACAACATAATAAACTAACAACATATCTTGGCACACCTCTACTCAGAAGTTTACTAGAGAGCAAAGAGTGTTTCACCCTATCAAATGCCTTGGAGGCATCCAAGAAACACATAAAGATATTTGCATTCAGCAAATGGTAGCGTGCAATAACTTCCTTTAAAGATAAATCGGGAGATCAGTACCCATCTTGGCCTTGAAGCCAAATTGGTTACACGCTGTGACTAGGAAAAAAACACCTGCCAGAGCAACAGGTCTGTAGTTGTTTTTACTGCTGATCCTTCCCGATTTATCTTTATTATCGGGAAAACAACAACAGATAACATTTTTACAGACAATGAACCATGTACAAAACAACCGGTAAAGTAGCAAGCCAGAAGCTCACAAACCCTGTACTATACAGTACTTTAAATGTTCTGCTGATATCTTGTCGACTCCCTTCTACTTATTACTGTCGAGGGATAAAATAGCTTTGCGTATGTGGTCAGATGTGACCCTGACACTGTCATCAAAGTTTTGGTCTATGCGGTCCACCAAGCCTTAGGGACATGAGGTCCTTCTTGGAATAAAAGAGTCTCTGATAATGGTCCTCCCACATCTTCAAAATCCCACATTCGCCTGAGACGCCATCAACACAATTCATTAGTGGTGTTTCATCTGTATTAATTTTACGTATCTCCTTCCAAAAGGATTGTGGGTAAGTACTAGCAAGCTTCTTGGCTAGTGAGTCCCGCCTTAGTGTGTCCTCATGTCTCTTGATGGACCACATGCCCAGCTGATATAACTAGTGGTTAACTGAGAGTCATCCAGTAAACGGCTCACTAGCGCTTGTGTAGGGTCAATTTATTGGTAGAAACTCTTGAACAGGTGAGTTTTAAGATATCTCTTAAAGCAATAATGTATTGTTGAGGCCTTGAAAATATCTGGCAGTTTTGGGGCAGTATGCCAAAAGGCCCTGTCCTCAAATTTCGTTTATTGCATGAAGTTGGTTCATTTAAGAGCACTTTTGTGTTGCTTCTTAGATTACAGTTCTGTTTTGATTTTGGCTGGATCAGACATTGAACATATATAGAGGTGCTTGCCCATTTACTGCTTTCCAAGTGGTTAGCAATATTTTGAATTGGATTCTAGCTGGAATTGGTAGCAATTATCCAATGTACCTGTTTCCTAACTGGCTTACACTTTCATGCTTTTTCAATTTCTCTTTGAGACGGACTGCCGAGTTTTGAGCTACTTGTAGTTTATTCATCAATCAACCTGATGTACCATGCAGAAGACCATTTCCATAGTCTAGGTGAGGAGTTACAAGAGCATTAACTAGAGTTTTGCAAACTTCTTTGTCTAATGACTTGCTGATTTTTGCAAATTTTACAAGTTGAAATAAGTGTTCCGGCACATTTTGTTGATTTGCTTTTCCATGGTCATGTTTTTGTCGAAGATTACACCTAGGTTTCTAACATGATCAGCTGCACTGATCTGGACAATGCTACACTGATTTACGACACTTGGGAGTTTATTGATTTGATGTGAAGTGCCAATGAGCAGTAGTTCGGTCTTTTCTCCATGGTATACAAAGCTATTTTCATGGAGAAAATTTCTAATTTCAGCAATGCACTTCTCCATTTTGTCTGTAGCTTTTTCTGATCCAAAAAGCTTAGTTTGAAAGACAGTATAAGTTGCTCGTCAGCAGCATATTTTTGGTATTTGACTTGATTTTTTGCAGCCACTTCACTCATTGGTGGAATATAAGAATTGGATAGGATTGGTCCTAGTTTTGAACCTTGAGGGACTGGAAATTTGAGAGGCAGCTTGGTTGATGTTTTGTCATTAATTATCACTGAATGTGACCTTCCAGAAATAACCGGTTCAAGAAAAATAAGTCCAACTTCATGCAATAAAACGAAATTTGAGGACAGGGCCTTTTGGCATACTGCCCCAAAACTGCCAGATATTGTCAAGGCCTCAACAATACATTATTGCTTTAAGAGATATCTTAAAACTCACCTGTTCAAGAGTTTCTACCAATAAATTGACCCTACACAAGCGCTAGTGAGCCGTTTACTGGATGACTCTCAGTTAACCACTAGTTATATCAGCTGGGCATGTGGTCCATCAAGAGACATGAGGACACACTAAGGCGGGACTCACTAGCCAAGAAGCTTGCTAGTACTTACCCACAATCCTTTTGGAAGGAGATACGTAAAATTAATACAGATGAAACACCACTAATGAATTGTGTTGATGGCGTCTCAGGCGAATGTGGGATTTTGAAGATGTGGGAGGACCATTATCAGAGACTCTTTTATTCCAAGAAGGACCTCATGTCCCTAAGGCTTGGTGGACCGCATAGACCAAAACTTTGATGACAGTGTCAGGGTCACATCTGACCACATACGCAAAGCTATTTTATCCCTCGACAGTAATAAGTAGAAGGGAGTCGACAAGATATCAGCAGAACATTTAAAGTACTGTATAGTGACAGGGTTTGTGAGCTTCTGGCTTGCTACTTTACCGGTTGTTTTGTACATGGTTCATTGTCTGTAAAAATGTTATCTGTTGTTGTTTTCCCGATAATAAAGATAAATCGGGAAGGATCAGCAGTAAAAACAACTACAGACCTGTTGCTCTGGCAGGTGTTTTTTTCCTAGTCACAGCGTGTAACCAATTTGGCTTCAAGGCCAAGATGGGTACTGATCTCCCGATTTATCTTTAAAGGAAGTTATTGCACGCTACCATTTGCTGAATGCCAATATCTTTATGTGTTTCTTGGATGCCTCCAAGGCATTTGATAGGGTGAAACACTCTTTGCTCTCTAGTAAACTTCTGAGTAGAGGTGTGCCAAGATATGTTGTTAGTTTATTATGTTGTTTGGTATTCACGCCAAACTTTTGTTTGCAATGGGCTGGTCTTACATCGGCTTCATTTACTTTAAGTAATGGTATGCGGCAGGGAGGGATTATGTACCCCTGTTTGTTTGATTTGTATGTTGATGACCTCTCATCATCATTAAATGAATGTAATACTGGATGCTATATAGGTGGCAGATTAGTTAATCATACTATGTATGCAGATGAACTCGTTATTTTCTTGCCCAGTGACCATGGTCTCAATGATTTAATTAAAAAATGTTAGTTATTTGCTCAGGATCATGCTATTTCATACAATACTGCGAAGAGCGCTATTATGGTTTTTCGTAGCAAATATGAGATTGATAGTGAACTACTTGATTTTCAATTTTGCGATGAAGTAATCCCTCAGGTTAAGAAGTACAGAAACCTTTTTGATTACATATTGTGTGATAACTCTTGGGATGACCTTGATATGGCACGATAGGTTCGTATACTGCATGCTCAGGGAAATGTTTTGAAACACCAATTCCATATGTGCAGCAAGGCAGTGAAGAACATTTTGTTACTCAGTATATACATGTACTACCCATCTGTGGTATAATTTTACAGCAGCAGCCTTTAGAAAGGTAAATGTTGCATATAATGATGCATTCGCCTGTTGATGTTGTTACCAAGGCGATGTAGTGCTAGCGGCATGTTTGTTGAGCGTAATGTTTATAGTTTTCAAGCTCTTATGAGGAAGTATTTTTATAGGTTTATTGTTAGATTACAAAGGAGCGGTAATTCCTACATAACTAGTCTGATGAATTCAGACATCAGGCTACTTTCACCAATATAGAGATTTTGGCATGAATGTTTATTTTTACGTTAATGATATGCTGTCATGGTTTTTTACCCTCGGCAATGTATACATTGTCGACGGGTATTGTAGTTACTTTGGGAAAATTTGTCCGTCCGGCGGGCGGGCGGGCGGGCGGGCGGGCGTCCGGATAACGGGCATCCCACTTGTGTATTGGGAGTAATGCCAAAACTATGGCATGTACACTTTTTATTTTTGGGACATTATTATATCTTTTATCCCAGTTGTGCCTTTTCGGGGTTTAATCCACATGAGATAAATACTTTTCTCACAATTATTGAAAAATGTGAAAAAATATTTTTTTGTGTATTGGGTGTCAAGCCAAAACTATGGCATGCATAATCATCATTTTTGGGTAAATATGGTATCTTTTATCCCAGTTGAGCCTTTCGTACGTCTAATCCCCATGACATTAATACTTTTCTCACTATCATTGAAAAATGTGAAAAATAGTTTTTTTTTGTTTCTGGGACAGAACTAAAAAACTGCAGTACTTTTGACACTGAAATTTGCACATTGTATGTATTAAATACCCAAGATGTGTTTTTTGTGGGTCTAAATGCTCTGAGAAAGTTGAATGGACGACAATTTACCAAAAATATGAAAAAATACTATTATTTTAAACTTGTATGATTCAGTCAATTTTGAAGTTAAATCTATGAAATTTTCCAATTAGGTGTCTAACTTATGCCTCTTTAAACATCTCTAATCAGTTGGAAAGTTGGTCCTATGAATTTTTATAAAAACCCCAAAATTCGAAAAAATCCCAATTTTCCAACATTTCTGCGTGAAAAGCCAAATGGTAATGGGTAAGTTATTCAACTTTAGGTCTTATTGTAGTTAGACACACTATTGACTAATGTTCACAGTCATTGCATGAGTTGTTGCAAATTTTTCCATTGAAATGTATGATTTAAAAAATGCAAAAAATCATTAAAATGTCTATTTACTCTCCATTTCCTTCTGATGTCATACCAGACTTTGACATTTTTTTTGTCAAAATAAACCTGACATGTTTCACATCATCATCATGCTGATTTTGAAGAATATAAAAATTTTCTTTCGCAGCAGAGGTCAATATTAACAAAATTAGATAATTATCAAGGATTTTCAGGTAATCATTATTATATCAGTAAATATTGGCCCTTGTCAATCAAATTTGCCACAATAATGTCTAAATTTGACTTTTTCTACCTCTCCTCATGAAATATTATCAATAGGAAATATATAAATTTTATGTATATGTGGACTTTCAAAACATTAATTGGTCAATAACGTTTTTTTGGAGGGCATTATGGGGTATTAATCAGTTATGGCCAGAGGGCAGAAATCATTAACTTAATGCCCGAGCCGCCAGGCGAGGGCATTAAATGATTTCTGACCGAGGGCCTAACTGATTAATACCCCATAATGCCCGACAACAAAATGTTATTATCATTATTATCATTTTTTAACACAATGAGCCTTCAAAACAAAAGTTTCCTTTTCTTTTGGATCCATTAACGCCCGCTGCGTTTTCGCGTTCTCACGCCCTTGTTATTAAATATAGAGCAAAATCGATTACATACTAGTGATCTGCTCTTCCTGGAGGTAATTCTAGGCTTTTAAATTTTTCAATTCGGACCATTTTCAGCCGATTTAGCCCAAAAACTGACAGGAAATTTAATTTTTGATGTTAGATCAGCTGGACTATTTTGATGTCAACAACATCGCCATGACGTCACTTTTGATGACGTCATGATATAAAAAAATACACCAGGTGGCGTTTTCGCGGGCGTTAACGGCCATTAACGCCCGCGAACTGGGCGTTAATGGCCAGACAATGCCCTCTAAAATGACAATAATTAAGTATATTCAAAAACATGCATTTGTGTGTTAATATTTTAAAATGTTGACACTAAATCTTTAACTCCTAATTATGGTTAATATCTTAACTCAGTGATGTAAATTTTAGATGATAAAGTAATGTCAGCCCCATTTATTTAGTTGTTTGCATGAAAATTAAATGTGAATGAATCAGACAGATTGGCTTTTGTTGAATGAAGCACTGGAGAAGTCTTGATTATGTAATGTTATGTCACAGGTTAATTGTCTTTCCTGCTAATTCTTTGACAAGAAATCTTAAACTCTCAATTCTAACTTAATGGTTTAAATCTAACCTCAGTTATGTACATTTTAACATATGAAGTACTGTCAGCTTACTTTTATTTTGGTCTTTAATGAAAATTAAATATGAACATATAAGACAGGTAGGCAATATAAGACCACTATGTATATATAGAGGGTTATAAAAGAAAATTACTTGGCATGCAAACCCCATTTCTGCAAATTTCAGTGTGTAATTTTTCATTTTAAGACATTATTGGATAAATATGTCTTTTAATTTATTTTAAAACTCACACCAATTGTATATTTAGCATTTTAAAGAAATATTGTTTATGGGGTAAAAGTGTCATCATTGGAAGGGGTCCAGTTTTTGTTGAATGGGCCTGGTGACACTATGTCTGTGCTTCATTGTACCCCTCCCCTCCAGCCATTCATGTTATGTAACATTGTGTCACTAATCCTCTCCAGTGACCAAAGCTAGGAACAAAGGAGCACAAAAGCAGTGCACAGCACCCTCAACTTTTAACAAATTTTCTTTTTTCCTAGAAACATGCCCAAACTGCATTGACACCAATTTGTAGTTTTATATTGAACAAATAAAGAAATTTCCAATTTGAATAAAAAAATTTAGGCCAAGTAGAAGCTGAGATATTACTTTTTGTAGCCCATGCAGACTGTACACAGAGTTGGGACATGTTTCTTTTGTTTTGTTTTTCTTCACAGCTATTGTTATTCTTCAAAGTTTGACCAGCATTTAAACTTTGTATTAACTAGCAACTTGCTTAGTCTTAAAAGATATATATATATACTGGCATAAACCTTGTTTTAGTCTTATTATTTACAATGGTTTTGGTTGGAGACATATTTTCCATAATTTATGTTTTTAGACCCATATTCCATATTTGTAATCTATGATAAGAATAGTTAAGACTAGATAGATAGATAGATAGATAGATAGATAGATAGATAGATAGATAGATAGATAGATAGATAGATAGATAGATAGATAGATAGAGAGAGAGAGATAGATAGATAGATAGATAGATAGATAGATAGATAGATAGATAGATAGATAGATAGATGCATGTATACATAGATGGATAGATAGATAGATAGATAATAGATAAAATTTGCATACAGAAGTTCATTTTAAAAATGGACTTCTGTATGCAACAGATAGATAGATAGATAGATAGATAGATCGATCAACATGTCATCCAAGAGATTCAGACATATTGTCTCAGTGTCAAAAACACCTAAATTCAGCAAACGGGACTGAATGTGCCACTTTACGGAGCTTTTGGTCGTTTTTATTGTTATTCGTACCTATAATCTGACTGTCGCCTGGCCCTGGTTGTTTGTATTATCTATTTGTAAAAGTGGTCAGCAAGGTTGTTCCAGCATATGATTGGAAGATGCTTTATTAGAATTATTCTTCTAGTTTACATGTAGGCCTATTGGAGCTAATATTTCAAACGAAACTAAATAAAGATAGCTAAAATTATATAATTTAGTGCACAGTAAGCTTTGGAGCAAATTCTCTGTTTTTCCGTGATTGTTCCTGCTTCAGCAGACATATTTTCCCCGATATCAATTGCATTTATTGCTGCGTTAATGGAATCCTTAAACTGACTTTAACAGATTTTTTTAAATAAAAAAAAGGTCTCTTTCCATGACTGTTATCACTTATCACAGATTCAACCAAATTTCTGGTTTTTATCCAAAGTTAAAGGGTGGCAGCCTGGTATAAAACCAGGGTGGTTTGATTGACTCATCTGCTGATTGAGTGATTGCTTAATTAATTGTTTGACTGACTGATCAACTAATTAATTCCCTTGTGCAACTGGATTTTAATATTGCATTAATGACATACAGTATTTGTATATTACTGTTAGATCTGTAGATTTCATAGAATGGGTGTAGACAAATTTCAATCATATCCAATAAATTCTAATGTTAAAGTTAATAAAATTTTAAAAATGAACTTCTGTATGCAATAAAAGAACAGTATTTCTTAAGATGGATGGATGTTTGGGGCTTTACATCCTGTATTTATGAACTTGGTAGGCTCATTAATTTGGACAGGAAGAGGACATGGCAATGAGGCAATTGTAAAATGTTCTTGTCTGAAATAAAGTATTGAATTGAATAAATTGTTATCTAAAACCACGTAGCCCAGAGATGCTTAAACATAAGTATGAGTCTGTAAAGTAAATGCAAGGTGTCGCACATCATATGAAGCTCCTCTGCTGTCGATTGTACAATCATACTTACAGATATTTGGCTGAAAAATCATCAACATTTTGTAAGATAAGCCCAGAAAGATTAGATATTTCTGTATAATCGTATGAATTTCTGCTATAATCATGCAATTATTCTGATGACCTTCTGCAATGACAGGAATATAGAAAGTTTTGTCCAGTACATTGAATTATGAAAATGATTGAAAACGTTTTGTGTGCACAAAGACTACATATTTTGAAATTGGATTCTTTGGGCAATCGAAGAAAAAATTCAGATTTGATATTATTTTACAAAGTGATTCATTGTCTATGATGTGGAAGAAGTTTATAAATGTTTACATAGTAACAGAAGTCATAACAAACAGCTGTATGTGCTTTATAGTCATACCGATAAAAGAAAATATTTTTGGTGCAGTCAAATTGTATATAATTGGAAAAATTAAGATGAAAGAACTGTTAATCCGGTTTCTATCAAGTATTGCATCAGTAATTTGCAAATGTCAAGTTCTGCTAGTTATTGTGGGAGTTACATTGTAATTTTTACTTAAACTCCCTTTTTTTGTTTATATGTTGTTCTTTTTAAATAAAAAAATCAAGTGAATGATAAAAATGTCTGAAGTATCAGTAGCCAACTGGATTGCATCAACACTTAACACAGGTTATCCTAATCTGGTCAACTCGTATAACTCATCTTCTAACAAAAAATAAGTAAGTCTGCTAAAACAGGAGCTCAGCTGTCTCTGTTCGTGACTGACAATTGGCAGCAGCTGTCTACAAGTTGACCGCTATTTGCTACCACCTTGGGTGCAAAAATTCGCAAGCTCCTGTGAGTGATCAACACAATTTCAATCTCTGGAAGAAACCAGGACAGTGTCTGGAAGAAACCAGGACAGTTCCATCATTTAGTGATGGTCTAGTTTATTTCCAAAAACTCTGTAAGTGTCTTATCTGACTTTGGTTGGCTTCAATTTTAAGCAGACAGCTTGTAAAATACCAAAATAAGTTGGAACTATTTTTTGTCATGGAGGATTCATTGTAGCTCATATATAATGCCAGTATAGAGGGGGCCACTTATGGCATGGACAAGACATTTTTTGAGTGTTACACAGCTTTCATGAAATTGTAAATTATATTGTTGTCCTAGTTAATAGATATATTGATAAAGTAACAGAACAAATACAAATGAGCATTTTTGATATCACAAAGCAAAAACATTGGCTTTGTTTGGACACGTGAATAAGTGAGACAGCATTCTTTTTGGACACTCTTCTGACCACAATTTAACATGTACTAAATGGCATAACTAGATTGAATACCATCAAACTTCTGATGAATAAAATCATCCCTTTCACAGGCAAAGTTTATGCTAAAGTTTCAAAACTTTCTTTTTGCCTCGTGATTTCCAAACATTTTCATTTGAAGCAGTGGACTGGATCTTTGCCAGCAACCAGGCTTTTTGAAAGTAGTTTGGCGTAGTAATATGGACAGGTTGCACAACAACTGTCTGTATTACTACACCAGACTACTTTTAAAAAGAATGGCTGCTACATTGTGAAGATCCAGTACTCTGCTTTGAATGAAAATATTTGGAAATCAGCAGACAAAAATAACAGTTGTGTTATTCTAGCTATGCCTTTTGTTACAGGAATTCGCGTTGAAGTTGACTTGTGGAGATTGAAAGCTGGTGAAATTGTATTTTCATAGCTTTTGATGACTGTCCACTAACTAATCAGTTAAATTTGCATATTTGCGTAGCAATTGGTGGGCATTGTATCAGGAGATGATCCAGCAAAGTCTTAGTGCTGAAAAATAATTCAAAGATGATTTATCAAGATAAATATATTTAAGATCGTGATGTATGGTGCACAGATGACGTGTGGTAGATACAAAATGAGGCCTGCTCAAGCATGAAAGATTACTAACAGAAAAATGAAGAGAGAGAACTGACAATGAAACATGTCAAAAACAAACAGAAGCTGCGAAATTCCACAAATCAGCTGTCAAATTTTCAGCATCAATCATATCACTCTGGTTGACGCCTACAATCTCATGCAAGTGATTAAACTGGCCCACATTTCACAAGTCCAGACCGCACATTTTTTGAAAGCATAATGATTAGAACTGTATAACTGTAGAACAATGCCTTTTCTTGACAAACTGTCACATCAATTAGTTTTATCATTTTATACATCGATACAGAGATGGGTGTTTAGAGATGAGTTTATTTAATTATCTATCTATTTATCTGTCTCAAGCATCGTCTAGCCAATTATTTGTCAAATGAAAAAGTCCAATGTACAATGTATCCTTAATGGCTGAAACAAAAACCTGTCTGTCTAGCTGTCTGTCTATCTATCTATCTATATATGAAATTTGTGAGTTTTGATGATCACTCTATTTCCGTATTTTTATATATTTAATTCAAAGCTAATTATTGGTCAGACCTTCACAAAATGCGTTCTGAGATTGTGTTATGTGAGAAGGTATCCAGAGTCAATGTTTGTTTATTTCCAATCAGACATGTACAATCCATGAGAGTCAGGGGATCATGAGAGAAACTTTTTGTTTGTGTAAAGTGACGAAACTGATAGGTAATGTTTCCAATTCACAGCTTTTTGTGGTCTAAGAACTGAATGGGTATCAGTCACAAATGAGTGGTTTTTCTACCACACGTCACCTAGAACTAAATAGCTTGATTCACAAGTCCAAAAGTCTACTGCAACGCGAATTCCTGTAAAAAGGGATGATTTTACTTATCAGAAGTTTATGATATATTCAATCCACCTTTTATGCATGTTAGAGTGTTGTCAGAAAAGTGTCCAAAAAGAATGCTCTGTCACTTATTCACAAGGCTATACAAAGCAGCCAATTTTGCATTGTGATACCAAAAATACCCATTTGTATTTATTCATTCACTTTGTGGAGATAGATTAACCAGGACAACAGAACAGTTAAGCATTTCTTAGAGGCTGTGTTTACAACACGCAACAGAATGCCTGGTCTACGCCACAAGTGGCGCCATCTTTACTATGTTGTTTGTGGGCTACAATGTATTTATCCTCCATGATGAAAAATAGTTCCAAATTAATTTGGTATTCACAAGCTTTCTGCTTAAAATCGAAATCAACCAAAGTCAGATTAGACACCTACATAGTTTTTAATGCAGGTGTACATGCGCAACTGCATTATACCAGTCACTTATGACCATATAATGGGTTTTGTGGATTGGAACGTGCACCCCCATATTGCTATCAAATAATGCATTTTCGTTTTTGAAAATCAGATTTTCCGTTAGTGGAGAACCCCTTGTTTTGTGCGCAGAAGCATTTTGGATTATGTATGGGTTATTTTTAGAAAGAAAATCGTATTTGTCAAAATATGAGGTAAAATTATTCATTTCTGCTGACTGAAAAAGTAAGATTTAACTTTTTCTAATCCCCATACTTAAGAATCAAGAAAAACGTATTGGGAAGATATATAAGGCAACCTATACATCAATTTTCGCTTTAAAAAGTCCAATGGCTATTGCTCTAGGCCTGTTGACAGATAGTACCTGTAGAAAAAGTGGTTTTGTGTATTGGGACGAACTCCATGATCTCGACATCTAAATAGTATTTTATTTTTTGAAAGTCAGATTTTCGCTTATGGAGATCATGTACAGTGGTGTGTAGGAGCATTTCAGATTATACATAGGGTATTAAGAGACAGGTATTCTCATTTATAACCAAAATTACAAAAATGTTTTTATGATGGCTGGGAAAAATAAGATTTCTTTTTCCTATAAGAAAAATGCATCTGAAATGTACTTAAGGCATTCTATATACCTATTTTCGCTTACAAACGTGTTCTTTGCTCCATGTCCGATTACAGATTGTTTTTGGTAAATTGCTTTGGTGGATTGGACGGAGCACCTTGATCTTGCCATTTGAATGTCGTTTTCAGATTTTCACAAATGGAGAACATCTGCAATGGTGTGTAGGAGCATTATGGGTTATGTGAAGGGTATTAAGACACAGAATATTCTAATTTATATCAATAAAATTATTCCCTTCTGACAGCCGAAAAAATAAGAAATAGCATTTAATTTTTCCGTTTGTAATAAATGGAAAAAAGGCATTTATTTGACATTCTATAGAATCTATACACCTATTTTTTGCTTTCAAAATCAAGTGTTTGTCACACCCGAAGTATAATCAAAGACAGTCTTGATCTAACCCACATTGATTTTTGGAACTGGTATTTATTACCAAATCCTGAGGACAGTATACATAATCCTAGACTTTCACATCAGCTGTCAGATTTCACCTTGACTTATTCAAGGTGATTTGCTTAAATACACAATATTAAAGTTTTTTTAATTGACTCCTTTTTTGTTGTGTATTTCAATAGGAATTGAAAAAGTTAAATACATAATTTAATTGATTTTAAATAACATCAAATGACCTTTTTAAAGTCTGGTGTGCATGAAGAGCTGCTACTTTGTGTATTAAAGAGAAAAAGACAAAAATGGTTATTTTTTGCTATTAAAGGCTTGGCAGTTTCAGAACTCATAAGCATATGAAAATATTTTGTCAAGTGCAACCCGATATTAGAATATTCCACCTGCATTATGCAACCTGCGGGTTCTTCTTGGAAATAGACTAGGCCATCAACTAAGGCTGGGATTGTCCTGGTTTCATCCAAAGTTGTGTAAGTTCCTCACACTCAGTTTCTGTTGACTGCTCACAGGAGCTCGCGAATTTTGCCAACCAGGTGGCAGCAAATAGCGGTCAACTCATAGATGGGAGCTCTGTCAATCAAAACTAGTTGTCTGGCTCATGTTCAGCTTTGACACACCTTCAGTAAAAATAACTTTTACACCACATAAGGATTAAGGTGGCTCGCTACCCACGAAATAAAGTCACCTGCACATAATCACGCGCAGCCAGGCAGGCCCTATCCATCGCAACGTCACCATTGCAGTTGAGCACTGCTGACACTGTTTCCGCATCTTTTTACCTTCAGCGAACGAAGTTCGAAGAAGGTATTGTTATCACTATGGTAAAATGTTGTCCGTCCGCCGGGCGGGCGGGCGTCCGGGCGGATCGATAGTTTCCGGGCCAGAACTCGGGCCCTATTGCATGTACAGACCAGTTCTCCTGCCAGAAAGGAGGAATTTACATATCAAGTATCAAGTAAGTAAGTACATAGATGAAATTTGGTAAACATATAGCCCATATGGGCCAGTTGTGCCTTTTGATGGTCTGATTGATGGATAATCCATACTTTTTGAAATATTGAACAAAAAGATACAACATTTTTTTTTTTTCCGGATCAAGACTCGGGCCTATTGCATGTACATGGATGAAATTTGGTTCACATATAGCCTATATGGTCCAATTGTGCCTTTTGATGGTCTGATCGATGGGTATTCTATAGTTTTTGAAATATTGTTTTCATTTCTGGCCCAATATTGCCCAGTATTGCATGTACATGGATGACATTTCGTACACATATCACCTATATGATGCTGTTGTGCCTTTTGATGGTGTGATTCATGGTCATTCTATACTTTTTGAAATATTGACAAAATATATTGCAAATTAGAATTTTTTGTTTCTGGCCCAAAACTTAGCCTCTCTTGCATGTACCTGGATAAAAATTCATCCACATATTGCCTATAAAGATCTTTCACTGGTCTCATTGATAGGTAGTTTTAACACTTTTTAAACATTTAGAAAAAAATTGAAAAATATAAATTAATATACTTCTCGGTTTTCGACCCACAGCTCATAACCTATTCCTTGTACATGTATGAAACTGCACCATAATATGTGTAAATTTGTCTAGTTCAGCCTTTCCATGGTTTTACATACGCTGGCAGGCAGGCGGGCAGATGGTAGGGCAGCGGGTATATAGATAATTTCAGGCCAAGATTTGGCCACGATTGCATTATACCAATTTTGTCAACATCACATGTCTTTCGCTGAAGGTTTGCTGCTGCACAGCCTATGTTTTTACATGCTATATTATATTATAATTATTGCATATGATGAATACTTCTAGGTTCTGAAAAGTAACCTTTTCATGCCACTTACTGTAGGCACAATTTTTTTTCTACAATCGCAACTTTTTTCAGCTTCATCATGGGCCGCCCAACGGTCATGGGCCAGGATGGCATTGCATGCCCACAAGGGTCCAATTAACAGTACAGATGAGTAGAAATTGAGGCAGCTGTTTGGTCCCAGAAACTGACAACAATTTGATGAAAATCACAGGTCTAAAAGAAAAGACATTTTAAAAGCCCTGCAGCATCAGATAACCATGACAAACATCATACTGCACACGGCCATTTCAAGACAAAGTCACAATCAAAGTAGATTAAAACTCAAAACTAAATATTTGTTTGATTAGTATCAATGGGTTTTTTCACCACAAATTTAATGGAAAAAAAGAATTAATAAATGCACCATTTTATACAATAACTATATATATATATGTTTTATATTTACAATATATACAGTATTTACATTACTCAGTAATATATCGTGAGCATCATCATTTATCATAATACATCTATATTTTCATGTGATATTTGCATGAAATCCAATAAAATCAAGAAATTCCCATGGCCACAAATCAGCAGAAGTATTTCTTTAATGCTATATCAATGGGATTCGTATACATGTACATGCATTATACTAGCAAGATCTGAAATTTTTTCAGGGAAAATTACACACAGCCACTTAAATAGGAAAGGTCTGCTAGAAAATTTGTAAGAACTTTCTGAACATCCCTCATATATGGTTCGCTTATCCTCTTCAGTATAAGAATCAATTTAAATGCTCATTTCCACAAAACATACATGTTGCTCTTTTTGAAGAAGAAAATAATTTGAAATACGCATATCTAAAAACATATGTGTGAAATAGGGGAGGGTTACATTGCTTGTGTTGAGCGGTTAATTTTGCAAATATATGCAAATGGGATATTAAATAGGAACAATATCAACATCAATATTTGAAATTGCATATAATATATTAAATTCTATTGTCATTCAATTCTACAAAGCTATGGTTTTGTCGGTTTGTCTAAAAAATTGAGCTGCGCTTGGTGCTCTCACTGCTCTGACAGGACATCCACTGAAATATGGCGAGAATATTCTCTGTATTTTCCCCTGCTTAATTCACTGGACAACTTTCCCTGACTATACTCTGGCTTATTGTGCAGTGATAGACGTATTATAGACAACGTTATTATAGAATTTGTGGTGTATATTGACAATGTTGGATAAAAAATAATGTTATTAGGCCTTAGCCTACTGTGGTCAAGAAAGCACAAACATGACCAAGACACCTATCAATACAGATATTTACAAACGAGGAAATATTAGAATTTTGAAGATAATTTACAAATCAACCTCAAAATGATATACATCAAAGTTTCTTAAGCACTTAAGAATTAGTCCATTATATAAAAATTTGTTGGCAGTTATTTATCAATTGGTACTCGGAGGCAGAGTAAGTCATCAAAAAATGCCCCATCATTGTCTCCTCCCCCGAATATGATGACATCATCATGGCCTTCTTTGTCGTGCTTATACGGAAGGCAGCAAGCGGTGTGGCCACATCTAGCCAAGATGTTCTTGGGAATCACGATGCTCGTCCATGTCAGGGTGTCTACAAAATAGAAAAGAAAACAACCATGTAAGGCTACAGGTATGACAGTTCATTTTTCGGAAGTGAAAATGATAGATCTATAGATGAAAAGAGAAATTGAAAGAACAGTTTTTACAAAAAATTAATAAATAAAATAAGACAATGTAACATTAAATTTTTAAAAAAAGATGGATAGAATAGATAATGAATATACAGATGCCTAGATCTATAGGCAGATGGATATAATAGACAGATACATAGACAGGTGGACAGACAAATTAATAGATAGCTATGAGAATATGAATTTATCCTTGAGATGTAAGGGGTAATTAAACACATTTCCTCTCCAATGACACATTTAGTAAACACATTTCCTCTCCAATGTCACATTTAGGCCTCTATTTTGTGAAAATTTCAACGGAATCTTACAAGAGATGACTCCAAAAGCACTGCGCATTGAATAGACAAATGTAGCCAATAGGATGGAATCCAATAAATAAACAATTAGGGTTACATGTAGATCGACAACAGTCGTAAAAGGTATTTCCGCAGGTTTGATTATTGAAATTGATGAAACACACTTTCGGTTTGATCTAATTCTATCCTTCACATACTTCATTTCCATTTAAACAGTACAAGAAAACTATATTAAGCCTAGAAATCAGAAAAACCGTGGGAAAAACATCATATAAATCTGCACCAATTTAATCCGAAAAGTACTAACCAAGGTTGAAGATGAATGAATCCTGAAGAGCAATGTCGCCATCATATCCACCGTGGATGAGAACTCTGTTGCCATAGAGAGCACAGGAAGAATGCCAACTGCGAGGAGCTGGGGGCGTTCCGTTCACTTTTGGTTGGGACCACTCGACAAGAGCTGAAAGAAAAATAAAGTTATATTAATTCCAACCAACGTAATAACTATGTGGAAAAGCCTTTTTCACTACCACGTCTTCATGATATTGCGTTCTAAGGGAGACTAGCAGTCTAGCATGTTGCTAATTAAAACAAAAAGCTTTTTGAATTGTATGGCAACTCTCTGTGTAATAACTCTGGTCTCGGCCACCAGACTTACGCATCCATCCATGGTAATCAATTCAGTTCAAAAAAGGCCACAGGGAACTCTGCAAGGCCATTGGAAACTCTGTTGTCACCTGTTGGGAACTCCGACTCTCTCTCCCATCTTATCAATCAGCCCTCATGAGTCATGAGTGCCCAGAACTTGACTCAGAGGGCTACACATAAACTTTCATAAAGCATCTATCTATCAAAGCTCGAAAATGTTTGATAAATCTTAACAAGACAAACAAGTCCAAAAATTTGCAACAAACCTGACATGACATTGTATGTATTAAGAATACTTGACCTTGGCGGCATATTGGCATATGCTGGACAACCCTGCAGGTGACCCTTAAGAACAAGAGGGTGCCACCGAATGCCGTACGGGCCATCTCTTCTCAAGATGTGCTGTGATACATGAGGCCAAAAAAATGGCCTCCCTTACCCCTATATATACACACTTCATATCGCCAATTAACTATATGCCGTAATTCTTTTATGTGATTATCTTGAATTTGACGAAACTTTATAACACTATATACTCCAGCTGAACCACTATGACATTCCACAGGTAAAAATAATGGCTTACTTAAGTCGAGAATATAAGCATCGTTGCCACACACAGTAGGGTAGTCCCAGCCCCCAAAAAACACAACTCGGTCCTGCAGAAGTGTGGCTGAGTGGCTGAAAAAGAAAGAGAACATTATTCACACTTGATATACATCTTCAAATATGTATTTTTAATCATCAAATATTTCTATCAATATACCACTACCAAAGGCAGGTATTAAGCTTGCGTGAGTGACAGTGTTTATGCTTCATTAGCTAACCTGATTAAGCTTAGCTTACATAAAAGAGAATAACATTTACCAAATAACCATAATGCATTCCGGTACACTGCCATGAAAAAGTATGTAACTCTTCCTTAGCTCATGAAAAGTATGTGACTCTTCCTTAGCTCATGAAAAAGTATGTTAACTCTTCCTTAGCTTTCAGGGAAGGGCATGAGTACATATGTACTTGTGTCCTTGAGGTACTCGTGTACTCGAGTACATAAATCCAAGTAGGCCTACTCATATGTACTCAGTACTAGTGACTTTTAAGTATTGTACTTGATTCGAGACTCGGCAAAGTACTCGTAATCATGAGTATATCACACAATGAAAAAGGTTCTGATCATCTTTGGTTTAAAAAAAAATACAGATAAAAGTATTTTCAATACAAATATCACAAGTGATTCTAAATACTATCTGTACAATTTTTAAAATGTATCTAAATATCAGTGGCGGACCCAGATAGGGTCATCTAGGGGGGCCCTGGCGTGTTTCGGCATTCGCGGGCCCCTCGTCGCAGCGTATTTTCTTCAAATATAGAAAAAAGCTAATAGCTTTGTATTCTTACCCAGATCTTGGTTCAGGCTTGTCACCCATCACAATAGGCATGTACCAACTCTCTTCCACTGGGCTGTACACATGTATGTCATTGCTACATCCGTCTGGCTGGGGGTCCGGTTGGGGGAACACCCCTCCGAAGACCCACAATTCATTTCTGTACAATGTGGAGGTGTGGTATGCCCTTGTTGGCGCCTTGCCGTTTGTCTGCAATTTCAAGGACACACTAAATTAGCACTTAAAATTTATAGATATGGTGAGACACACATGTTATAATATTACATGCATGTGCAGTCATTAAATAGTATGGTAAGTTAGTCATTGGCTTTCAAAAAGTTTTACAGAACATTAAAGATTTTCAGCCTTATTTCATAACAATATATAACATTTGGTGATTGAGCAGATTCAGATCAATAGTGAATATATTTAAATCTGCTCATAAACATCAGTCTTTTGAGTTTCAAAGGTGAGGGTGTTTTTCTTATCCCCAATGAACAAAGTTGCATGCAATTTCAGTTCAATGCACAAAAGGGCTTGGGTGCACTATTGTATGCTGAAGGTAGTTGCAATGCTTGCTGTGGTTGTGAAAGCACCTTGAGTAGGTATAGACTCTATGGACTCGGTATCTCAGATCATGCGTTTTCATTTCACTTACTTTAACAATATGCCACTTCATTTCATCCACATTCAGCACATGGACATCATTGAACCAGCGTTTGTTCTTGGATCCTCCAAACAAATACAAGCATCGGACTGCAGGGTCAAAGACAGCCGTGTGACCCATTCTTGCTTCTGGCTTCTGCCCTTGTTCAACAGTCGTCTCTGGGGCATGCCATCTGTGTCTACCTGAAGCAAATCAAGGTCATTGAGGATTACCGTAGGCCTCAGGATGTAGGCCTCTAGAGCCCATGCTTACACCGGCTACCGGTATGGAAGTTCCAAAACTCCATTTAATAGAAGTCTTCAATTTTGAATGAATAATTTTGCATTATGCATACACAATAGTGTTACTAGGGCTGCACGATAATAGGCTGAGATGCGATATGCGAAAACTATGTTTCATATCGCGATGAAGATAAATTACGCAATAAATTCACAAGCAAGAGATTTACCTAAAAACTCCAAATTTTAGCAAAAAGTTTAATTTTCATGAAAAGAAATTCCAATTCTTGGGCAAAAATACAGACATTTTTTATAATTTACTTATCGCCGCTTTGTGCGATAACATAATCGCCCTACTTGATATTGCGACACCGATAAATTTGCGATTAATCGTGCAGCCCTAAATGTTACTATCAAAAACTTCTTTTTTTTCTGAACATCTCGCCGGATGGCTCTTTGAAGCATTCTTTGATTTCTCTTTCTACAAGGGGTAGTACATCAGGGGGCCATCAACAGGGATGAATTATATGCTAGTTTGATAGGCAGGTCTGCTTTTCTGGCTTCCAAACTATTAAATTGAAATATATCAATCAATTGAATCAGTAATGTTTTTATAAGTTTCTTTTGCTGTTTGGTATACTTTCAAAACAATGGCTTCCGAAACATCTTGAATAATTTTGCCTAGCTTTCTATATTAAATACATCCACAGACTCCAGCAAACACAGAGATACATACTTATACTGAGCATCAAACAGGCGTCCTTGCACAGTTGCTGCTTGTCTCCTTGTCCTCCAACGAGAATTGCTTCCGACTCATTCACCATGGTCAAGGAATGGCCCCATCTCGCACTAGGTGACACATCTGTTGGGAGTTGAAAGGTAAAATATTAGAGACGACTGTGTCAAAGTACATGACAAGAGAATTTATAACGGCATTATCCAAATGTTTCATTTTGTTGTAATTAAAGTTTTGGAACTGTTGGAGCAGTACCCAGGAATATCAACTAATCTAGACACTAGACAGCAAAAATTTTACACGCACCAGCTTTGAAATTCAGCTTCATAATGCTGCCCAGGGCGCATCCGGCTCCCACTTCAATGACTTCCCCAGGAACCTCCATTTCCACAATTTCTTCTTCCACTTCAACAGGTTCAGGCAATTTTGTGTTCTTTTCAACGACTTTCTTCTTGTCTGCATTCTTATTGATTGTCTTTGCAGCTCTAGATGTGGATTTTGCGGGTCCTTCCTTCTTGGGTTTTTTGTTTTCTTTTGTATTTTTAGTTTCAGTACTGGATGATTTTGGTGAAGAAGTTTTAGGAGATGCCGTTTTTGTCTCAGACTTTTTCTTCTTCTCAATTTTTTCAGATTTGATGCCTTCTGTGACATCACAATTTATCTTTTTCTCCAAATTCTCATTATTCTGTGAAATCTTTTCAGTGTTCAAGAACATCTCCTTAATTGTTCTGACTCTAGTATTTGTTTTTGCCTTGCTTGGACCTTCAGTCTTTTCCCCCGTTATTTTAGACTTCTTCTTGTCAACCTTCAACATCTCTGCTGACTTGCAGCCATCGTCCTGTTGAAATTAAAGTCAATCACAATCTAATGAAATGACATCATATTACATTACATACATATAAACTAAAACACCTCTTGGGAGAATGAGAATCACAGCAATTGCCAGTAAAAAGATACAAAAACCTTTCTAGAACAGATGTGTCAAGTCACAAAATTTCATTTAGAGTTGCTTTCTTTCATAAAAAGGGTTACTGAAGAACATTGCAAATATGGGCATTATAGTTTGAAAAATCATTTAATAATGATAAAACTAAATTTATTAGGCTGAAGTAAATGACAATCGTCAATATCCATACCTGCTTCTTAGTTTTCATTGTTGACTTCTTGAGACTTGAGTCTTGCACTGCTTAACTGCTGTGTTCTGCTGTTATTACGATTGTTTCAATAAACATTTAAATGAAAAGCTTCAAGCAACATTGCAACCTGCAAAAGAAAAAACATTTCAGATTAGAAATTAAATTGGACAACACTCAACAGTAACTTAAGCCACTAATACCCGACGGCAATATATGCAAAGTTACAAAACCATACATCTTTAGACGTCATTACAGTTATGTCAAAAAGAATAAGTAGGCCTAGGCCCTACAGTAATTTCTGGTATGAATGTCCGTCGTCAAATTTATATCTGACAAAAACAGCAGCAAAAACATCACAAAAATGTGACAGAAAAATTACAAATTTGCTAATCTACCCGTGAGTATGTGTATTTCTGCTGTGTGACCTGTAGATGAGGAGCAATCAGGCCAAACACCAGTACCCATGTTGTGAGACAAACTGTAGTACTACTCACCAGCTCACTGAGTCAGGGCCACTTGCTAAAACATGTCAAAACATTGACATGATTGAGGTCACTGTTTTCAGCTGTTTTCATTGTCATTGAGCTTGATGTTTCCATATAGCGGTTACGGTACCTCTACGAATTCATCTACCTAAATTATTTTACTGTTTTTTAGCACCCCAAGGAATCAGAATCAGAATCAGAATAACTTTATTTGGTCTTGAATTGAAATTCTACAGAAATAATTACAATGTAAAGGCAACAATTATTCAAGACCTGGACCCACTCTAGGACAAGTCTTTGTCGTTATCGAGTGGGCCCTTGGGAAAAAAAGACTAGCTACTACAATTTATTAGAAATTAGCTACACACCTTATAAACATATATATTAATGAGCACCTGTATGTGGATGGCAACTAGGACGGTATTGCAAGAAGAAAATTAGATATCATCAAACTTATTAGATTATAACACAATTAAGTAGTAGAGAATACAAGGAAATCAATCAAACGTTGCACACAATTTTTTTGTTCCAACATGAAGGTTTTTTTTGCTCACTTTTTATCATCAATTTGTCACTAGCACTACAAGTCTATACTGCCACTAGCAGCAAGCCTCATATAAATTTTGATTTGCCGTGGCGAAAAGTTTCTAACATGTATTCTTTCAGTTTTGTTGATGCAAAAATATTTTTGTGCAAACTTGATTTGTGCATGGGAGGAAAAATACTGCAACCACAGAGTGGAGCTCTGACTGCAACTTGCAAGGTATGAATTCATCAAGGTTTCCTCTATGAATACACAGAGGGTCGATGAAAACAGCTACTTCTATGTATTCAGCAAGTTGTCCTGACTGCATTGTGCATGTCATCTATGTGATTACAGTACCTGGGTAATTACCTGCAACTAATCTTGACTTGAGTATTGAGAACGACGTGAATTTCCAGACCTGTCAAACATCAAAATGTCACTGAATGTACCCGCGTAATTTGACCAATCACAGGACTGCTCTCTGTCTCCCTCCTGTGGGTCAGTCCATATTGGCACGTGGGAGGGGACGACCCCATACGAACAAGTTTTCACTCATGAATCTCTAGTTCATGGAGATTTGCTGGTTCATTTAACATGATCATCATGATTAACAAACAAATGAAATCTTTGGAACCACCGACCAAGGGCTTCAACTGGTTTAAATAAACCGTGTAAGGTATCCTGAATCCTTCGACCCCCACACCAAAAAATGTCTCTGGCCACATCAGACAGAGGCTTGTTTACATAAAGCTTCACCCTGTCCAGTGTTGCTCATTCAAGCTTTTGACAGAGCTGGTGTGGTTGACGTCGTCGTGATCGAGAGAGCCACAACCATGGCGCCGAAGGTGAAAGTACACGTTGTGTACTGGTAAGTACAGAATGCACATTGGGAGATTTGTCTTAATACTTTATTATGGTGACTATGGTATAAACAGTAGGTAATGAGTGCTTGTTGTTGTCTGCATCACTAAGTGTACACATGTGTACAGTGTATTGCATGTCACTATGATTGCAACTGGGCGACAGACAACTAGGTGACAGCAGATACCATCCAGGTGACACATATTTTATTGGGGATACCAACCAGGTGACAGATCACCTTCAATAGTGGTCAATTAGGAAATGTCTTGTCACAGTGGTCACCTAGTTGGATGTGTTTGTCAGTGAACTTGTGTCACCTAGTTGGAAGTGCTGTGCAAATTTGTGTCACCCTGGGTGTCACCTAGTTGGAACTGCTTGTCACCTAGTTGGAACTGCTTGTCACCTAGTTTGCACTGGTATGAGATTTCCAAATTTCTTGTCACCTGGTTGGTACTGACAGGTGTCGCCTAGATGGTTCGTCGGCTGGTTGACTGCAGTGGCGTCACCCGGCGGGGGGGGGGGGGGGGGGCATTGCCCCCTCTGAAATTCACTTTTGAGCTTAAACCTCATAACCAGTCACATGCCCCCCCGGATGAACGGCCTGGCCCCCCCTTTGCCCCCGCGAAAATAAATCCTGGTGACGCCACTGGAACTTGACCGTACAATGTCGATCATGACCACTTTTAAGAGTTAAGACTGGTGCCCAAACCACTAGATGGGAGTATCATCCTCTTCATTTGTGAATGATGAAGTTCATTATCTACCAAACAACTGGTTGACAACACTATCAACGAGGTGACAACCAACAAAATTATGTTGGTAACCTTAGGCATAGGCGTAGGAGGTAACCATAGGCATAGGCCTATGAGGTAAATAAATTTTTGGGGGGCTGCCCAAAATAAATCGCCCAATAGTCCCAAAAAATGTTAAATTCACAAGAAAACTAATTTTCCACAATTGTGGGGGCGCCTGCAGGCCCCCAGACCCACCCCACCTCCTATGCCTATGTTGGTGTCAAACACCTAGGCTAGGACCTACTTCAAATGGAACCAACTGGGGTCATCGGCTATGCGGGATCGGCTGTCGCCAAGCTAATTTCCAATAATTTCCAATAAGTTTAGTTGGGTACCCATTTTATAAACCATCGCCCCAATAGCTCCAAACTATAACACTTTGAAGCATGGTATCCTTGGGTCCATGAAGTCCGGACCCCCCCCCCCCCTTCAAGCCCCGATATTGGGTTAGACAGGCATGGTCATTCAATCCTGAGATGGGAGTCCGATGGCCCGTCCGCGTTTGTGTCATTTAATATGACTAGCACTGTAATAAGATAAAAATAGGTTCATGAATATATGATTTTTCTGTTGATTATTTCATGTTCTTCTTTTCCAGTGGGGCATGAGGATACCGTCCCAAGGTATGTTATTTTCATGATTCATGCCATTTTGAAGGCATCTTCCAAAAATCATTAATTCTTTATCATACAGTGTGTAGTCGTCAACAGTCAAAAAGTTCACTGAACAATTTGCCTTGAATTTTGGGAAAATTTGGTCTGGAAAAGCCTGGAAAATCCTGGAATAATAAGGAACTACCATGGATTACAGAACTGCAATACAGTAGTATATATATACTACAAATTAGAATAGACTTATATGAATATGAAGAGATCTACCTATAGTAGTATATGATTAGTTGCATCAATTATTTAGTGAGACATTTCAAGATGTAATTTTTGCTCAGGCTCAAGCTGTCTGAAATTTGCAAAAAAATTGGTAAAACATGTCTTGTCAGCACAGTAATGTGATGATTATTTAATTATTCTGTTTCTTCAGTTAATGTATCTACATGTAGGTTGATTTAGAGGTAGCAATGTGGCACTGGTAACCATATAGATCTGTATTAATTGATCCAAGCAATTTATTTGTTTTCTACTTACAGTTCCAGAAAATCAAACTGGAACTTGAGGACGAGTTTGGAGATGATGTCCAAGTGGTAAGTTATACCAACATCGCATAAAGTAGTATTATACAAATACAGGAATTTTTTTGCAGTAAAATATAGTAGGACAATTTTACCTACTTTTCAAAATGAGACAATATTGCTGCTGTTTTCTGTTGGGGACGTTCATGGTGGTTGGCAGAATTGGCGTTCTCCACAGGTTTCAACTTTATAGTCATTTAGGAATAACATATCTGATATATTGTATTGGCAATTGATCATGCTTTTTCTTTGCAGACTGGGGAGGGCACTCCTTCTGCCACAGGATATCTGGAGGTTCAGGTCGTTGGAGGCAAACTTCTTCATTCCAAGAGGGTTGGTCTTCTTGTATTTTACTTAACCAGATGTCCAGTTTTGTAGTTATAATCATCACATGGGCTTCTTCAATTCTGAACATGAGTTATAAAGATAAAAATTTTTGATTAGCATGTTACAGCATTACAAAATATTTTGCCCGTAACAGGGTTAGAACATAAGTTATAGGAGTTAACCACTTTAGGTTAACCGTGTGAAGTGTTCAGACAATCCGGTACAGAAGGTAGCTCCCCTACATGCAGAGGCGGCGGAGCTGGGGGGGCACTGGGGGCACGTGCCCCCCCCCACTTTTGGGCCCAAAAATACATAAAGTGCCCCTTTTACTACCTGAAATTACCGTAAACAAAGTGCCCCGAGGCCCGGTGCCCCCCCACTTTTCGAAACGTTCCGCTACCTCTGCCCACATGTGTGGTGTATTTGGTCAAGCTCATTGGGAAAGCTTCAGATTTTTCAAGTTTATTTGTTGAAGAATTTAGATAGATCTATATGTAGAAAGATAAATGAAAAGATAAATAGATATATTATAAGATCGACAAATCTACGGCAGTTATATATAGTGTGACTGCAGTGATTTTTAAAGGAGTCATCGGAATTAATACGTTTGAAATGCCCAATTGGATACATTTCAGCGAACTCCTTTTTTCAATTCACTCCTGATTGCAAATTCTACTTTGTATTTAAATTGATCTGAAGTGTGTGATGCCACCACATTGGTACTACCTGGTGTTGAAATGGCCATAAAAAATTACATTTACATTCATTGCTGCGCAACGATATTATGTAAACATGCTCCAGATGTATGTCATATATTATAGGACATTGTCCTAGTTAACTGAAGTGCCCCATATACATGATATACCAGACTTGAGAGCTCTTGTGGCCCCTGCCTTGTGGTAAGTTAACAGGTAATTTGTGAAGCCCACCTGAATCAGCAATGTTTTGTGTGTGGGTGGGCACAGGGTGCCAATTTCTGCATGTTTGTTAGCATACAGTCCTAGCAATTTTTGAGTGGTATGAATTGATCAAGGATTGTTTACTCTTAGATAATGATCGATCCACTTCAGACTGTTAAGGCTGATACTTCTCTATACTCTCTGTGGCACTGGCCTTTAATTGCAAGATGTTCTAATATTTCCAGTATTATTATGCATTCACCATCACATATCACGTAATGTGTAATAATCAGATTGTGAAAAAAGGAAATACGTTTTTGTACATGTATGTATGTGCAAATGCAATATGACTGGTTGTAGGCCAAAATGATATCTAGCCCAGAGAGAGCTAAAAAACTTTTTTTTTAAACTGTCACTCACACAAGGCTAAAGAACTGTTTAGCAGCTGAGCGTCCGAAGGCTGATGGGGATATTAATTGTGGCACTTGGAGAGAGTGAAAAGTGACCCCATTTCACATTCTCACACCAGACTTCACGAGCCCTTCAGCCAATACCAAGATCAGGCGCATGTTAGGCATAACATGAGGAGCACTGATATCATATGGCATTTTCAAAATTAACTTCTGTTCCAGTCATGTTTTGATGATTCAAAAAATAACCAAAAGCTAGTATTAGGCCTATTGTGGTCATAACTGCATGTCATGCGCCATATCAGTTAAACTGCAGGTGTGTCCATCTGATTTTCAATATTCAAACATTCAGAACATTCTTATGATATGCAAGAGAGGACACTGGCAAACTTTCACAATTGTATCAAATTTACAGTGCTTAAACTCCATAGCCAGTAAAAAGCAAAAATTTTGTCTCATCCAAAGTAAGAATGGCCATTCTCGGTTGGTTATTTGCCAAGCTGTGCCAGTTTTTATCAAAAAAGTCAGAAAGATGCGCCTGATCTTGGGATTGACCTCTTATATCTGTAAGCACATTAAAACACTGCAAATTCTATTAAAAACAAATTTCTCTTGTTTTTAAAACATATATATTAACATGCTTATATCCTGGATGGATTTACTACCATTAACTCTATAAACTGAGCCAAATAAAAAATTCACAACTACTTCCAGGGCTGTATTAAATTATTTTTTTGCACATGCGTCATCGGGAGTAAAAGAAGACGACCTGTGGCCAAGTTTATCACATTGGGGGTTGACATCAGTATGCCCTCCTTGGGCTATTCTTAATAATTGATGATTATAATTTATGATTACCTCATTTTCAGAATGGGGATGGTTATGTTGACACAAGACAGAAGATGGACAGAATTATAAATGGAGTGCAGCAGGCCCTTGCTGTTGCTCAGGCTTCGTGAACTTCTTATGCATCTCCAAGGTTTGTCTTGTTTTTGATGAAATTTTGAAAATACCATTCCTCAGTTTTCATTATGATAATAATGGTAGATGTTTTAGTTATGAATTTATATGGGTACAAACTAGAAATGTTTGCCTTGTAAACTGCAAAAACACCTGACAATCAGCGCATTTTGTACTATAAAATGTCGAGTCTGAATGTATCTTTGAAGCACTGGTCTCAATGCAGCAGTAGCACAAGCTCCGGCCAAATTGGGATCGCCCTATGTACACATCCACTTTCATCCTGAAGTTTCAGGGCCTTATCCTCTATACTAATACAGTCAGTCTCACCGGTTCAATGCTGTTTCACTATTTAGTGATCTTTTGTTTTGCAAGTCTTTTTCATGCAAAAATGTCCATTTTTAACTTTTTAACAAATGAAATGACTTTATTTTATTAACAGACTTTTGTTAGCTTCATTATTAACCGGTTACAACAACTAGAATGGAGTGCATGAGATGCACAAAAGTATCTCTGCTAGGAAAATAAATAGATTCTAATCATTCTATTTGACTCATCTTGAACTAAATAATATTTGGTAGGGATCTCTGAACGAGGTGTTGCATGATTTAGGAATGACTATTTGGTGTGAAATAAACTAGATGGGAGCATTACGAGCAGGGGGTCAGCAGTGATTGCCAGACAGATAGTGTTTGCTAAGTCATAAAAACTTTGACCCTAGGGTTAGCCCCAACCTACGGGTGTCCCCTGAGGTGCCCCCTCCCTTGGGGTTGTCCCACTGTCCCACCCTTAAGGAGTATCCCCACCCTACCCCTCAGGGTTACCCCAGCAGGGCACACCCTTATCTATCTACTTTTCTATAGATCTATCTATCTGTAACTGGTCCTCTCATGCCAATTAAAAGCTGGGGTAGCCAAGAGCCTTGAAGACTAACAAAATCTCTATCTCCCAGCACTGACAATAAATTCCTCCTCTGCCATCACCTAGTGGACATAAAGGAAACTAAGCATCTATACACCACCTAGCAGGAAAAGCAGGAACTACTCCAAAGTGTGATTGATCTTCAAAGTAAAATAAGCAAATAAGCTTGAAATAAAGTCAGATTTTATCAAGGAAAAGAGTCAAGTGCATGCAATTATGTATGATGGAGCACACAGGTACTCAGTTGAAGAAAAATGAATGAATGAATGAATGAATAAGTGGAGCAGAGTAAGTGTGACAGTGTGACAGTGTGACATGGGACGGGATTCTAGGAAGCCAGGACTAACAAGATCTCTGTCTCCTAGCAGAGATAATTAACAAGTTAATGCCTACCACTGATTTTGATACCATGACCTTTGTTGGTATCAAAATCAGTGGTATTTGCCGTCAATAAAAAAAAAAAAAAAAAAAAGGTATTACTTATCAGGGCCTTGTCATCCATACGACGTTAAATAAAATTTACCATACCATACCATACTCATCTATTCACTCAGTGCATCATAATTAAAATTTGGATTTTTTTTTTCAGAAAATCTACTGTTTTCAACTCATCTAAGATAACTTGTGGATGACGGAGCAGCTTGAAAGCCTCTGTGGTGAAGTCTGCTCTCGAAGAATGTCAAGTGTGTCTTTTATGGCTGAAAACAAGATGTCTTGTTTGAGATTTATTTTATGAACATTTCGCAGCATTTCCTGATGCCTCTCAGGCTTGTATCTCACTATAAGGGTTTAAATAGTGTTAATTTTTTAATCCAGTATAGCTCGTACATATCTTTCATATTGTGAAGTTCCTCCATGAAAATATTAAACGATATTTAAACAAGCCTTTGCAGTATGTTAGATCTAATTCATGTGCACATATGTTGAAGTGAAAAGTAATGTAAATTTTACTATTTATCATCCTAATGGCAGGACAGAGTGTAAAAGACATTTATTATCTTGGAATTGCCTTCAGTTTAATTTTGAGCTTTTCTTGTATATATTTACATTGATCACAAACTTTATTTAGTTTTGTAGCACTGTCAAGATTGCCCCCGGTGGAAATACTTAACGTATAATCTACATATGCATACTTTTTTTCAATGGCAATTGATCGAGATACACCAAATTCACAATAAAGTGGAAAAATGTTGTAAATTTTACTGTTGACTATTTATCTGTAATAATTTATTTTCTTGTACATGCCCATATCGATCACTATTAATTTAAAAATAAAGCCAAGTGGATTCTTTGTATTTCCGTTTTTGTTGCTGTCATTGACAAGTTATTTTAGGTCATATTTTTGATGCAAAATAATTGAAAAAAAAAAACAATTTTTAATTTTTATGCAAATTCAAAAAGCGCTAGGCCTAGTGCCTGAAATGTGCGCTTTGTTCTGGGGAATCCAAATCTGTTTTCGAAAGAGCGATACGACAATTCTTAGTTACCTACTTCAATTTTGGTTCAAAGTTCAATGTTTTTTTTCGTTTTCGACTATTTTCGCCAATCCGCAGTTCTCTATAACTGGTCATCAATTAATTTTTTCCAGGCAGTCTTGAAATAAATTATTTGTGTGGCGGTACTTAATTACATTGTTTGATTTACATTAATTATCGTTTGATTTATAAGTTTGTCGTAAACCAAGCCTTCTCTCACCTATCATTAACAACCTTCTGTCCAAACCACGTACGACCCTAGGGTTGACCCAAACATTACCGTAGAGTTGATTGGCATAGTCAAGCAAAAAAAAGCCTATCTGAAAGAGCCCACACTCAAGGAATATATGACAAACATTAAAAAAATCAAGATTTTGGATTTTTATGCCAAAAACAGGTTAAATCACCGAATTAACCTAGATATAGATTCATTGACCAAACAAACCCCAAAAAATGATGTATTGCCACACCATTTAAAAAATTTAATTTTGGAAGGTATTGGTGGCGGCCATTTTGGTTTTGGCGGAGTTCGCCCGCACTTTTGGGAGGATTGCCCTCGCTCAATTTTTTTATTAACCTTTAAGGACAAATCCATCATAAAACCCTACTTCGCTCTCAGCTGTCTCGGAATTGTGATAAATGACCCAACTATTACAGTGACTATTTGATAATCACAAGCTGTTATGATACAGCTTTTTCAGAAACACTAAAGCATTTATAAATGTGCTGTGTAATATTACCAGAAAACTACAGACTTGAACTATGGAGAATGATTAATTGTTCACTGGAACTAACTTTTTTTAGACATCACGTTTCAACCTCTCAGCTAGAGGCCTGATTCTAGCTGAGAGGTTGAAACATAATGTCTATGAAAGTAAGGTCCAGTGAACAATAAACCGTTATAGGCCTGCATAAACAGACTTGAAACTTTAATTGGGAAATAGGCATCCAAATTAAATCAAGATTACCAAGTTGTGGAGTATTTAAGTTGGAATCAACAAACTAAATTTGATGATAATTACAAGCTGTGATCTTCCATAGCATAGCTATTTGATACACATAGTAATTCAACTCCATTGAAAGTAGGGGAGAGTCCCCGCGATCGGAAAACCTAACTTCTAGGGCTTGGGGTTAAAAGGGTAACAGTGGTATGATGTTAAACCTAGCCACAAAGGTTGAGGTTAAGTTTAAATACATTGAGTCACAATATTGAGGGTAAAACTTGATTTTTATGGACACCAGGCCAGTTGCCTCGATTGGTCCACTACAAAATTAAGTCATGTTTTATGCAATTCAAACCCTTGATATCATCCCAGATTACTCTAAAACAGCAGTCCCCGTGTGTTATCATTAATTTTTGACACCATAAAAGTTAGTGATTAAGCTGGTTTTGAGGTTTTCTAAATTCATCAATTTTGCTTAAGGGTTTTGACTTAACCCTTGACGAGAATTTAAAATTTGTATGGATTAATAGTTTTTTATAAAGCTTCAATTGTCATACATATATACATGTTGTATTATCAATATCAATGCACCTATAAGGTGGTCCAATGGAGAACACACATTAGTGTTCCAATCGAGGAAATAACTGTCATTTGCAAGATTTAAGTCGGTGCTTTAATATTTCATAGATAAGTACATCTTCCTTATTCGTTTTCGGAGACAATTAGTTGATGGTCACTGCATCAGATTTTGAAAAATTTTCCACCAGAAGGCCAGTTCTGAGGGTCTAAAATTTGCACCCCCAAGTTAGATCAGAGACTGTCATTCTAAACTTGTTATTTGGACTTAAAACATGGATGTATTTTTAAGTCAATTATGCATGACCCTTTTCAAATTACCAAAAAGCAATCACCTAAGACAGGTCAGGTTCTCATAGGGTTCATAGTTATGTAATAATTGAAATGGTCCAATCGAGGCACCTGTCCGATCGTGGACTCTCCCCTTATGTAGTCAAACTTCAATTAAATTTAGGTGTTTTGCCCTGCACATTTCAGTTTGACCAAGAATGTACCAGAAGCTTGAAATATTTCATGACATTAATTTATAAGTAAACAGGCAATAGTTTTTGCTACACTTTATAAATAACACTCGTACAACACCTTTCGCACATACAAATTGGTTGAAGCTGAAGATATCACATTAACAAGTACATCATAAATATTAACAAGCACCAGGCTGACCTCTGGTGGGAAAAGCAGGAACTATTAGGCTGCTCCGCAGGGGAACAGCTGAATCTAGGGATGCAGTCTTTACGGTGAGCAGTCTCTCAGACCGCCTCAGTAGAATTGTGAGTGGCAATAACTCAGTAGTTGCCTCCTGTTGAGAAAAATGGGAATGCTCCAAACTGACTGTTTATGGGAGTTTTGGGAGATGCACAGGTGTACAGATAATCACAGTCTTCAGATTGCAGGTAAGTCCGATTAAGAGTGGGCTCTGATGCACTCCGGTGGATCTTAGGCAGCGTTCTTAGTAAGTTTTCTAATGAGGCCAAAATCTGCAAAGAATAGGTCAAACTTTAATTGTCAATTGACATCGCATAGATCTGTACATCATACACAGTTTAGTCATACGATAAAAATCCCAAACAGATTGTAAAGGAAATGGATCCAATGCGGATCATAGGATCCCACAACATGCAAAGAAACAAAATGATGGAAAATATTAGTTCACAATAGGCCTAATATACATTTTCCTACATTCCTAAATTTGGATCCATTTCTAGTTAAAAGATTACTGAAACAAATCTAATTTAGATAATATGGTAGGAAACATGTTACATCAGTCTCTATGAGACCACTTTACTCCTTGGGCAGTGCAAGCACAGAGAGTGGCATCGAAAAATACAGAGGGCCTGTAGAGTCTGTTACATGATGCATGCATTGTGAACCTGCTGGAAAAGTACCAGCAAATAACAGGAAGAGTTGCTTGCGGATTCCTCAACAAATTCTCTCAGTTTTTACTTCAATGGCTAATTTTTGGCAAGGAGACACGATGGACTAATTAGTTATAGAAAGAAAAAGATCCAATGAATTGGGCTTCCTGAACAAGAATTCGATAATTCAATAATTGAGAGAGACTTATTGACCAATTATGATAGCCAGTGACCGCAAAATCATGCTCATTTGACATTTTCAGCACTTGTCCCAAGTATGTCACTAGGCATAGATATAATACAATAACTGCTCTGGAATAAGAATAGGACAAGTTTTAACTTTTAGGTCATGCCAAATACACCATATTATGTTTTTATTGATACGTTCATGAAACGCACATTGTATAAAAACCATGACAAACGTATAGGTCTATATATACCTCTGAAAAAAAAAATATATACAGACAAAGTAAGACAATTTCTTGACATGTTTTTTATCAATTACCTGAGGAAAAAGTGGTCTTTCATCTCGGTTGTATTTGATACAATCTTGCATGAGACGTTTGAAGGCCTTGGGAGTATCTGATCGAGCCAGTGAGATGTCTGGACGCAGGTATCCTTTGCCGACCATAAACAAAATCTAGAATCAAAGAAAACTTTCAGTACTGATACATCATATTTTATTGACGCAACTTTCATTTAAACAATATGAAACATAGTGGGATGGAAATTTTAAATTGAAAATAACATTGTTAATCTGAAGCAGTCAATTTACCTGCTTCAAGAATGTAAACGAAGGAAGCAGTATGATTTGAGCAAGAGCACAAAAATTCAAGCAGAAAACCTAATTGGCCCTAATCATCAAATTCAGCCACGTAACACCTAACCCCAATATGGATCATCTCCACTACACCTGCATTAATAAATGATATTTCTAAGTATATAAAGTATATGTCGATATATTTTAATTGACTAGTATTGTATTTATATATATATATATATAATATCTCATGGAAATTTACGACCCTTATAAGATCTCGATGGCCAACACTTAATTTCAAGGGCACCATAAGACTGATAAGAGGGCCAACTAGTGAAATGCATGTGAAAACTTATTTATACCATGACATGTGAAAACTTTTTTAATGCAAACACCTATTAATCTCATCATTACATTTGCCCACCGGGCGCATAATGCAAACAAAGCTGTATGTCTGGAATAGTCCCAAAGATCAGGTACAGTCCGGATACCTGGATTGAGCTCATACCAGGAAAACTTAGTTCTATTATATTCCATGTACTCCCTAACGTCGAGGTCCTTTTCAATTTGACACTATTATCTGAAGTTGGTAATTTTTGGAACAAGACAGTAGTTCAACATGGCAGTGCCCTAGCTATATCTCAGCAGATTGTAGATGTTATGCCCATCAGTGGCTCAGATCAAAGATCTGTCAGTGACCCCAAAAAACAATTGTTCCTACACATGTTCCTTACCTGGTCTTTGTTGTTAATGTGCGCATATGGCAGCTGCCCAGTCATGAGCTCAAACAGCACAATACCAAAAGCATACACATCAGACTGGAATGTATAAGGATTCTCTTCCTTCATTCGGATGACCTCTGGAGCCTGTCAACAGCAAAGTATTTATGCATTATCTTATTTATCAAGAATTTCTTCATCTTGGTATTTTTTAATAATATCATTCAGACATTCAAACATAACATATGTTCATTTACAACTGATCAGTAACACTTCTGATGCACTTGCCAGTGCAGTCCTATACTTAAATATTGCGATGAACATTTCAACTTTATCAAAGTAGAGCTCATCAGATACTATCGTAGGCAATTTTTTATTAGTCAATGAATATTATTAGAACACCAACCATCCAGAGAATAGAACCAGTGGGCTGCTGAAATTGATGAGATCCGCTCCAGCGCGTCTTCACGGTTGCCAAACCAAAGTCTCCTATTTTCACAGTCAGATCATCGTGGAGAAAAATATCTAGGAACGTCAAGGAACATTCTGTTCTACCAAGTGATAAAAAGCAGTACTCAGAAGATTCAGAGGATTCAGAAATATTTATTTGTCTCTGTGGCAAGAAATAAATATTGGACCCAATACATCATGGGAAACCACAAATCCCTGATCAAGGTCCACCAAAGCATAGTGAAAAACATAATACTGCATTAAAAATTATATTTTAAATGAGAAACTATTAAGACACGCAAAAGCGAAAACAGGACACCCACACAAAATGTAACAGATTAAAAGCACATGTAAAGTAAATCTCTTGAAAAGGATACTGTTTGATTTTAAATCTCTGTGGATGATGGACTTGGCATGAAGGTAACTGAAACAAACATACCACAATTTAATTTAAGAGCATACATAATACAAAACAAGGCGCCCAAGACTCTGTCTAAGAAGAGTTTCGATTGGTTCACATTCCATAGCTGCAACACACATTCCTTTTATCATTCTCATAATTTAAATACATAAATAATATATATTAATTTATATATATCACTCTAACCTAATTAAAATCCCTACATTTTGCTCATACACATAGAAACACACAAAAGTAGGCATTGACCACAAATTTCGAGGCAGTAAATGTTTTGTAGCCTGCAAAAAAGCAACTTGTGCATAATGCATTAACTATTAATCATGCACCACAATGCGGGCACAACATTTTTGGTGAGCCTTCCACAATTTTACAGTTCAGGGCAGCCACAGACAGTAGGGGCACCTATCCAAAAACGGAGAATTTCTCCCAAACAGGAGAAATTCTCCAGATCGGGAGAATTCTGAGAAATGTAGATCTCCCTAAAAGGAGAATTTCTCCCAATCTGGAGATACTCTCATCATACTAATGAGTAGTAATGACAGAGAATAACAACAAAATCTGAGGTCTTATAGGCCAGGATACAGGCAATTGAGCTCGATTAGCAGTGCTGGAATATTTCATAGATAACTAAAATTCCTCATAGATTAATATTCCAAGATTTTAATTCCATTAATCAGCTTTTTTGTTGTGTTTTGCACCAGGATCTTGTATAAATACACGGTGAATTTTCTTGCAAATTCGGTAAACTAGGGCTAAAATTTAGCAAGGAATCGCCCCCTGGTGTTGAAAATTTGCGCCAATTGACGTGCTCTTGCTCCCAGCATGTTTCTCAATAATTTCTCCCAATTAGGAGAAATTTTTCTCCCGATTTGGAGAATTTCTCCAGATTTGGAGAACTTCTCCGTTTTTGGATAGGTGCCCTTACTGACAGAACAGCGCCCATGGGCAGAGACAAGGGGAACATTGCTCAAGTTTCCCAAATTCCCATGCCATGGTATACTCCAGTTTTGGTGATAGCTGTGTAATAGTGAATGATTAGAAGACTGTGTCTTGCACATACCCTATTCATTCAGGCCTACTTCACAGTACTTGAAATGCGTTGATTGATTTGAGCAAGCAATGAGAAAGGCCAAGGGTGATATTTTTGTGTAACTTGCTGCAGCTTCATTCTTATGAAATATTAATATAGAACATATAACCATGCCACTTACTCCATGCCTTGAGCTGTCTGTCTGGCGATGTCTATGAGCTGATTACTGTCAAACTTTGACTCTGAGACATGTAAATGTTTATAAAGACTAGAACCTTCACACCACTGCGTAACTATGGCCAGTTGTGGTTTAGACGTGCACCCCATGAACAGAAGGATGTTGACATGTCTCGTTTTCCTGAAAATGAAGCATAATCATCAAATATATATTATTTTGCAAAGAAAGAATTTTGCTTTTATAAAGCAATCATGACATTGGACCAGACAAGTCAATGAAGTCAAGTTGAACTTTTGTTAGAACTAATTCCCTGAATTTATACACAGTATAGCTTAGCACAACATGTTTGTCAGGTCTCCCAGCAGCCATGACAAAAATAAATCAATTAAATGTATAGGGCTTCATACGAATTCAGGAATACAAATACAGCTAATATAAAGTGCTTTTTGGCTTCAAATTCATAGTAAATTAATATCAAATTCACTGATGAAGTGAATTTTGTGCATTTGCCCATTACAATGTCAGATTACTTGTATGGAAACACAAAACAAAGACATTAATTTGAAAAGAGCATACACACCTCAAGACAGCAACCTCGTTCTTAAATGCTTGGAGTTGTGCAGGTGTTGGATCCTTGACATTTAACCTTTTGACAGCAACCGGACCGTGCCACTGCCCTCTATACACAGTTCCAAAGGAACCTGACCCAATGCGAGGACCAATCAGAATTTCATCTGTGGGGATCTCCCAGTCTTCATTAGAATCGCGCCTTGAACGACCCTGAGAATAACAATAATATGATTTAAACTATATCTGTAAACTCTTCAGTTACATTAAAAGAAAGAGCAATTAATCGCTTTGAATAGACAAATATGAGAGGCATTATTGCAACATTTGAAACATACTTTACATACAAGAACATATATCCTAAGATTTGTTGACATGCAATGGAGAAGATAATATTAGATTATTTCACTGATCAATAGCGCCAAATATCTAACGGAACTTAATAAAAATATAATAAAGTTTAGCCCCATTCATAAGACATCATTCAAAATTGAAAACATCACCAGATACATAGTATTACATACCAGTCTCTTGGCAGAAGATGACTCATCAGAGCGAGTGCGAGGCCGTAGTCGAGCTGTGTTTGTGGGAGAGGTGTGCGCACTCTGGCTCTTGGTGGGACTGCCGGCTGGACTCTGCGTATTTGTAGTGACTGGCATCATCAGCCCAACTGAAGGCAACAAGAAAGAACAAAGAGGCATTACCACAACGAACGGACACTGTTTGTAGAAGAACATGGACACAAGGGAGCGCAAATGGCGGACTGTGTCAATGACTAACATTGAACAACTGGTGTCTGCTCATGGGAAGTGATCGAGGACAACATCCAAACAATCACCCTTAAATTTTGATGAACTATTACCCTTGAGCTGTCCTACCATAAAGTCACTATGGCCAAGTAGTCTCCTACTACGACATTATGACAATGTAACCAATGATGCAATAACATTAGTCATCACACCCCTATCTACTGAGAACACAAAGCTCAATCCCATACCCCTCACAACTTTAATTCTTTTAATTTCAGGCAGCATACACGGCCTCCTCTTTTCACTAGCATGAGCAGACTGTTGTTGCTGGCACTACAAAACAGCATGGCCTTCTCAACCTTCAGAGTAATATCATTCTTTGAAATTTTAGCACTCAATGGCACCAGCAAGATGCTTGTCATAGATTGTGAATGTTTGTTGAATATTCATAGCACGATATTCATATTCATAATATTACGTGCAAATGCTGTGTATGACAAACCAGAAATATCTAGCCACACATGACCACAAGGTGCATGAAATCTATAGATGGGGGTTGTGAACGAAGAAAGGCATCAAGAACTGACAAGTAAAATTAAGGGAATACTATGTGCTGATGGTAAAAACTAATTTGACTCAGTCTGAAAAAATTAATTCAAAATTATCATTAAAATGTGACCGTGAAAATTCCAAGTATTCTGAGCAGTCCACCATCAATTATATTGTTTAGACAAAAGAAAGATCCAAGATCAAAATAAGGAATATAATCAGACGCTGGTAGGCAGGGGAATGCTTTTACGCATACCTACACCCAAACATCAAGAGAAATCACACATTATATGTATACATACAATATATATATATATATACATTCCAACTAAGCTTAAAAACAACTGACATAAACAGCTTAATAAAATACAGTACTTCAGGTTAACATCTTGCAAGATATATGAAATCCAGTCTAGATATCCGGAATACCAGACTCAATGATGAAACACTGCTGTTGGACAACTTCAAGGCAAATTCATCGAGAAAATAATTTCATGAACTGATTTTCTTCCTTGAAAGGAAAGCAGATTACAGGGGACAAGGCCATCGATGTTATTCCAACTAGACTGTATTAGAACTTCCGTGGAAGAACACTGTGGTTATTATAAGACACAAGAGTTTCTGACAAAGTGACAATGTCAAATTAGAAGTCAAAACCAAATGCATAGGAGTAATGTTAAAAACAAAAGACTTTGCTTTATGCAATAAAAATAACTAAGTTAACTAGGCACATTACATGACACCAACAAGCAGCACTAACTAAATATTAAAACAGCGTACAATCTATGGGACATCAATCACATCAACAAAGTACTAAGCACTAAATTACAGCACTTCAGTTAAAATAAATGGAATCACAGCATTTTAAAGCAGTCAAGACAGACTCAGTTTAATAGTGCTGGGTCAGAATTTACCATGCTTTCCAGTGATAATTCCAAACCAAATAGGAAATTTTGATATTAGTTTTGTATGGCATTTTTGATATTAGTTTGTATAGCAATTTTGATTTGTTTTGTGCTGCATTTCATTAATGACATATGTATGACATTTAATTAGTGTTTTATATATCAGGTATTTTTCAGTTTGTAGGAGCAACTACAGTTAATGCTTAGGAGAAAGAGATGAGACAAAGAAGGGAACAGGAGCAGAATGATACCACAAATCATAAGATCACAAGTCGGAGACAACGGAGTTAGTGGACGTAATTTGCACAATGTTATTCAAAATTGATCATCCGAGCGACATTACAAGAAGGGTGAGAAGGTCACATGCTCATCATTGAACGTTCAACAATAGATCAAACAACATTGCAACTTTGTTTACATCAATCATTATCTTCTTCACATGTGAAGCAATACTTTCAGATGTGTTTTAACCATTTCTAAGATGCAGAACTACACTGTGTTTGCCCTACTGCCATAGGTTTATGTAACCATGCTTTTTTACTTAAATAAGGAAATGTTGATATTATCACACATACAGGATATTGGTGCCATGGCACATGTATCATTATGTGCAAGTAATATCAAAATAGTATCCTTTGTTCTGGAAATATTACAAAACCGCATGGTTGCATAAACCAGTAACAGTTACTTACACACAGTGTACATGAAAGAATAGAACTGTTTGCATGATTCTTCTCCGTCTATTAATTAACACGAAATTAGTTTTGCCCCACTACGTCAATACATTGCATATTCCAAACATTAAGCATACTCTATGACCTTGTTAAATTCCATGTTTGCACAAAATTTGCAAATCAGAATTTCATACATGCATTTGCATGACCAATATATTTTCCATGACTTTCTAATTTTCCAAGTTTGAAGGAATATATCCATGTTTCATTCTGTCTTCAAAAAGTTCTGAAAACTCTCATTAGTTGATTCTTCAATTTCTAATTCAGAGCCATTGCTTACAAATCAACATTACAACGAGACCAAGGCCAAGTTAGCCAACAAGATCATAGAGCACACCTTTTTCATCAGTCACATGCAATTCATAGGCATGATCATCCAAAGGCCTACAAATACCATCATAGCATTTCTTAAATTAAACACAAGAACCTTACCGTGCTGAGACATATTTGATTGATTCTGTAAAGCTCGGGCAATCTCCTGAAAATAGGTAACCTGCTGCTGTTAGATATAAGTAACACAACTTCATACACTAAACATTGGTAGACAAATTAATTAATACAATAATATGGTCAGACTCTTAATTTATTGGGCAAAATCATTAAGTAATACCAAGGATTAAATGTTGCAATAAAAACTTATTAATTTAAATTTAAATAGTTGAGTGAGCATGAGTCAAATTAACTGTCTCTGAATCTGACAGGACAGATAACATATGAAATATTGATATGCGTTCTTTCTCTGTCGGTCTAATAAATTAGGCCCGTCTCTTCGATCTCGTCTGCAACTCACCTCCCCGGGATTAATCAGATTAACATTAGGAGCTGAAGTGGAGCGTTCTCTGTGCTGTCTTGGCCTCTGGGGAACAGGCTGCGGCTGAGAGACCACATGTTGGCTGGCATTCAGGTGAGCAAGTCCTCCGTATTCACTGGCTAACATACTGAAATGAGAAATAAGTAAATAACTGCAGAAAAGTCCTTATAAGTTTATTGTGTGAAACTCGCAGACATTTAGCGAGGTGTCATATAGAATGAGCGGACGCTTTCCATCGTCCCCCTAGGAAAAATACAGCGGTAAAAGTGAGTTTGCGCATGCGTAGTGGTATCTCGTAGGAACTCTTGGGCAGATCGTAGACAGAGGGAAGATTATATTGGGATGCTCAGATTTGGAAAGTAGAAAGTGCATGGCCTGCACTGTGCCTGCACATTTAATCTGCCAGGGCTGCAAGACAGCATCAGATAAAATAGCAGATGCCATGCAAAATCACTTGAAAACAACGGATTTACAGCAATTCACCTAATCATCCATTTTTCATCTTTAGCAATTTCCAAGTGCAACTTCTTTGGTTAATATCCTGTATGAGGTGACACTGGTACATTTTCATTAACTCAGAACGAGTCACTTACATGACAATATACGGTATTAGTGACTAAAATAATGAAGTTGTCAGCCAATTCCTAAAGAAAAGAGCTAAGATAAGAAATACTCATATTTAGTCTCATCAGTGAAACTTGTTGTGGCATATATACACAGAAAGTGATTATATTTGTTCAAAGACAGAACATAAAGTATACACTATTACACTGGCGCAAACTACACTTGATATTTCATACGTTTTTGCCACTCTTGTACTCCACCCTTGACAGATACTAACTGAACTTCAAATCCAACCATTCTATCAGTTGTTTTAATAGCTTTCTTCGTTCAAAAATATCTTGCAGCACTTACTGTTTTGCGCGCTCCCTGGCCATTAGGTCCGTAAATTCCTCATCATCTGCTCCCTGTTGACACCTCAAAGGAACCTTCTCGGCACACCGCTGATGAAAACGATAACCACACGTCTGGCACCTGAAGCCTTGGAATAGCAGCCTTCGACAACTATCACAGAACGCTAGAGTGAAGAAGGTTTTACGTACCTGAAAATAAAGGATTTAATATAGTTTCTTTTAACATGCCAGCCATCATAATTGAAATAGAATATATATATATATATAGAAATTGCAGTCATAAATCTAGCAACATTGACAGGACTGATATGACAGTCTTGTGAGGGATTGTGCTTGGACAACTTGCAAGTTTTGCTTACAGGAAATAGTTTTTCCTCAAAATTAACTTTGATTTTGGAACAATTACATTTAGAACTAATAACAAATTTTAACAATTATCAGCATCCTTGAGTCTGATATTAGGAGGTATCTCCTGAAGTGGACACACATTAAACAACGGAATTAATCAATTAAGGCATCACTTGGCCCTTTATTTTGAAAGGCCTACAAATCTTTTGCTTCCTTTATCTGTTCAAAAGCAGAATAGATATATTGTGTCTTTTTTATAACCATAACCATACCTTTTTTTCTTAATTTAACATCAGAAATGTTTGTGTATACTTGTGTAGTTAGTCAGATTAAAAAATATTTTGCTGGCCTATGGTATTCAGTTTGCATAGCATTTTGTTAGGACGGAGTCCTAAGTTTTGTTACTCAATAATATTACTGTCTCCACATAAACGTCAATACTTACGAAATTATGTGATATACTTGTTCGACTTGCAAAAGGCATATTAGGCTTAGCCTCCACCGACAGTTCTTGGCCCGATAACAGAGCCACGTCAGTATCCCACGACACTAGTGTTCTGCAAAGCAAGGAGAATTATATCAATCAGGGCTAAATCAAAGTTCAAATTTGAAATATATATTCATACAAAAGAAAATTGCAAATGCTATTATACAGATTGGCTTTTCCTTTAAACTTGCTTTAAATGCTGTATAGTACAGTTCATGGAAAGTGATAAAAAATTTATTCTTCATGCAATTTCTAGTTTTTCTCGAAATTATAAGTTGTCATACTTTGGCTTTATGCGATAAACATGATAGTCATCTGGGTCCAGTTCACGAAGTTTCATGGCTTTATTAAGTGCTTCTTTAAGAGTTAAACCTGGCCTAACAGGGACCTGAAACAAAATTGAAGATGTTTTAAAACATAGTAACATAATTGTCAGTTGTTACTTAATGCAAGATGTTAGCCTACCGTGTGTGTCATACACACGACAATACATTTGTTGAGGACAATGATTACACTTGTAGCAGCTCTCGTTTATCACTTAAATGACAACAACTGAGACAATATCAGGAAAATTAACATCTGATTGATACTATCATGAAAAGCGTACTTACAGCAGTTTTCTGTTGATTAGGAAGGTGAGCCTTGACCATTGTCTTCATGGGGGAACGAGGAGGGTTACTCGGGGTGGGTTGGCTGTGGATAAGGGCAGGGACGGCTCCCATACCTGCCACTCCAGGTAGATTGCTGGAGCTGCTGTTGGGTGTGAGAATTGGGGTTTCATGTTGGATCTGCTGGTCGCCATCGCAGGGCAGCATGGGTAGCTGGACTGCGGGAGGAGGAGACGCTCGTTCATTGCTCAACTGTTCCTGCAGCTCCTGTTCCTTCAGCTGCAGCTCATGGATCTTGTTGGTCAAGCAGTCATACTCCTGAAACAAAACATCCGTCATTAAATATCTGCATTTTTCATTTCAATGTCTCTCAGTGAGCGGTGAGATATTCAAATCAATTGATTGCAGAACATTTACAGCCATAGGTGGCTCCAGGCCCTCGGCAAGAAGGTGACAAGGTTCACACCAAAGATTTTCCATTTGTCCATGCTTTTGCAGAAATAAAACTCTCTCAGCATGTTGAATTTCTTAGGCTTGAAATTTGACAGGGGAGCCTGCGACTCCACATCAGATTCTCCAAAAGTGCTTCTGCTGATTTCATATACACCCGGTATGCAGATTATTGCGGGAAAGACATTCCTATTAATCAGTTCCCAACATCATTCTTATACTCTAAATTAGAAGCATGAAATAAATTTTGTAGGCAACCTGACAGAGCAGAATATCTGTGTTCTTTTTCTGTGTTTTGGGCGCGACTCAACAAGTCTTCAAACATTCCCACAAGTGAACGAGCTTTGCTACAAATATCATGCAAGTTACTGAAACTGCATTAGTTATCTGGATTATTACTGGCTAAATATGACATGTAATTCTAACATAAACATACTAAGTTGCAGAACAACATTAGGGAAGAAAATATGAGCACACTCCATACTAGTCTCCCTGGGTAATCCAGGCTCCTGTCATCCAGGTATCCACACTCAACATAGCTGTGTTCATAACACCAACAATGGATATTTCAAGGGCAGGATTATGTGCAGGGTCATCTGATAGAAATATAGGCCTAGTATACTTCAGTAACTACTGACGTGAATTTAACGCTTCACTAAAGCAATGACCTGCATCAATTCTTCAAAATGTATGCAATATACATGTATGACAAATACATGACATTACAGGTCCATGGAGAGACAAGAACCCACACTGCACACTGCATGCATTTTTTCCAAAAAGTGGAGACTGGAGAAATACAAATATCTTGAATTTCCAAAAAGCTCCAAAATACGCATTCAAAGGAAGGTGGAGAACTGCATAAAACTAGTTCTTGACAAGGCAGTGTTTGCCGGTAAATAAAACGGGTCACTGTAGCCACATTCTCCAATGGAGCAGATTCAGGGCGATTTGGGGTGAAAGACATTTTAATATTTTTAAGGAACACCACAAAATTTGGGCGAAAGAACCTTAAAATTTGGGCAAAGGAACCTTAAAATTTGGGCAGGTCATGAAATATATATTACTGAAAATCAATGGTTCAGAAAACACCATCAGAAACTGTATAAAATATAGCTCATGAAATTTGGGCAAATACTGACAACCCAACCAAAATGTCACCTGTATTTAAACCTATTTTCAAAGGGCTCTAATAGCCAAAATCAAGATAACTCATGAAAAATCTGAAACTTAGTAACGGTGAACTCATATGTTTTAGTCCTGTTTAGGTTACTATTGATTAACCAACAACCATGTATTCTAAACATAACAACATATCTGGTCACACTGAATAATTGCGGAGAAAGACAGCGAAGAACATCACTAGAAATGCAGTGTGAATTGACCTGGCATCAAACCATTTTCCCTGTGTTTAACGAAGATAGCACTGGATATCTGAATAATCTGATAACCATCTAAATATCCACAGATCATCACAGGTTTACTTGAATCAAGCATGTGAAGTGCACTTGTTTTAGCTTTTCACAAGAATAAGATGACCGTGAACCACCTTTAATTGACAATTTCAAATCTTCTGATTCCAATGTATTTGCACCAAGCCAATCCAGTGTCACAGTAAGCTAATGGGAGTGTCAGGGTTGGTCGGGTCTAGGGAAGTTTTGTAAACAGGACCAGTCACCAGCGAGGGTTCACCAGCTACATGTTACACAGTTACAAAGTTATGTATATAAATATATGTGTGTGTTTGGCGTAATCAATTAAATAAATGCAGACAAAAAGGCCAAAAAAATCTTCCAAGAACTCCTCAGGAGTTGGACAGGGTAAAGGGTAAAAAGCCTACCTGAACAGGGCGGAAACACGAACAGCAATTGCCCCAAGCCCGTGAACACATGACAGATAACAGACCAATGTGCAGGTCACTGCTGCCCACTTGATCAATAATCAATACATTTTCAGCTGTGTGAGCTCAGTCCACAACCAACAACTTGCCTTTTTCAAATGAGTATAATATACATATGGTATTTATACAATAATAAGCCGGGCTTATAACACAAGGCTGTATTGAACATGGCTTCAACAGGGTTACTGGTACGAAAACATTCACCACGTTCACAATGATAGTAGTGCACACATCGTAACAGAATACATCAAATTCATCATAAATTTGACAAATTGTCCGACAAAAGTTCTCAGGTCAATATTTGTAATCAAGCAAATACGACAGGACACATGGTGAATGCTCTTCGCCGAGTGGGTGTACGACTGTCGAAACTATCCTCCAAATGATGTGGAGTCCACCAGATCATCTCAACTACTCAAGAAACTCTCAAGATGCTGAAGGTAAGTCTGGTAAAGCAGCAGAGTTAAGAAATAACTAAATATTGGTATATATATCACCCAATGTTTCATTTAAGTTCAGCATTGTACAAGAGACAATGTCAACAAAGTCCAAATACATATTATAAACTTATAATATGATTATTGATTCTGTGTATAGTGTATACATGTATAGGTGTGATGCTACAGCAGATATAAATATACAATACTGATACATATGTTGTGAAATATATAACTAATTTTATAGTGCAGTAGGAGCTTCCTCATTGAAACAATTCCAGGAACGAATACAAATTACCAACATGCATATCGTAAAACGGGGTTACTTTGGCCCTTGCAGACTACTTTGGTCATCAGATGAGAAAAAGATTCAGTGTCCCATATCTATCAAACTAAAATAGATATTAGGGACATACTTTTTGAATCTCCTAGTGTTATTTGTGTACTTTTAACACTGTTTAATCTACATTTAATTGTCTTCCATATACATGATATAATGATACCAGTGGTTCTGGTGGAAGTCGTTTTGGAATGATTGTTCTTTCAGGGTACCCACTAAAATTTGGCGAGCAAATTCCCTGTATTTTCCCTGAATTTTCCCTGTTTCAGCGGACATTTTCCCTGACCTTATTCGGGCTTAGCGTTGTGTTATCGCGGCAATATCGTCGCTAATCGGAAACCAAAAACAATGACTTTTGCGGTTTTTTGCTTCAAATAGAGGGCTTTTTCACGCAAGACCACATGTAAAACCAAATTCCCTGTGTTTTCCCTGAATTTCAGGTCAAATTTCAAATTCCCTGAGTTTTCCCTGCAGGGATTTTTTTTTCACCATTTTCCCTGTTTTCCCTGTTTTCCCTGTCCGGTGGGGACCCTGTCTTTACGTCTCATCAGCACCTTGTTGGGCTATTTAGATCGTTTTGGAATGAAAGAGGATAGCAAAAAAAAGTGTGATTTTGCAGGGAAGCGTCTATTTGTTCTGGGCGGGTCACGTGCAAGCTTATGAGGTATAAATTGCGCACGATTTTCAAAGATAATATATCACAGGTTAAGACATCCAGGATTTATTCATATATTATGGAATAAAATGAAAATATGACAGTGGCCAATGTAACACAAAATCTCCAAGGCCATGTTGGGGTTACTTTGGCCACCAACCAAAATGTTTTTTAGAGATGTAGAACAAGAATCTAGGAGATTCAAATCTTGAACTTTTGCGGTGCCGGTGATTAAACTTGGTGACACGTCAATTCACAGAATTTTGCCACTGGCTTGCTGTTAAGACAAAACACCATTTTGTTGAATGTTCATTTCATAATCCAGGTGAATTTTGTATTCATCATAGGCCTAACTGATAAACGCAATGAGAAATAGATTTAATAGAGGCAACATAAGATAAAGGGTCGCACAATGCATTGTAATTCTGTCTACAAGGATGAATTAGTGCTGCTTTTGCATTGATATACAAGTTAAAACTTCTGTTTTTTAGAGATGTCAAAAGATAGGTTTTTGGAGCAGAGTTTAATTCTGTAATACTAAACAGCAGTCAGGGAAATTACCATCATATGAGGACAATTGCATTTCCGGCCAAGTCCTGGCCCTGACAGGATGATTGAGTTAGTGGGGTTGATCAGTTGGGTATCAGAAGAAAGTCTGATCTCTGTGCAGCCATCCTCATCACTCAGCGGCATGTCAGTAGCGGGACTTAATTCTATCCAATTTTGCGAAATACTGAAAAGTCATCAGCAGCTGATGACAATTTCTTAAATTCTCTGGAGCCTTCGGGTTCTTTTCCTCATTATGTAATGGATAGGTTTGCCAAAATTTATAGATTTAGTTGATACTGTGATACAACTTTATACCAAGTTTGGAAGTGATAGTTGCATTAGTTCTTTTCAAATAGCCTGTCAAAGATGATTTTGAGCACCGCCAAAGTCATGGCTGGGCCATGACACTTTGAGAGGGTCATGGGAGGGTGATGACAGAGCTTGGCTAAGTGTCATGTGGTTCTGAGGACATTGATTGTCATCAGCTGGTGATAATTTCCCTGACTGAACAGTATTAAAAAGAAAAAGAACTAAAATTAACAAATAATAAAATTTTATTTTCAGGTCAAATAATTTTTCCATTGCCATTGACAATTGATTTGATTACCATCATTGATTGCCATTAATAATTACCACCACTGTTTGCCCCTAAGGTCCCATGCAGGCCTTCCCTTGCATTGATCACGGACAGTTAAACTGTCCCAGCATTGATCATTGACTGCCATTGATTAATGAACTCCATCATTGCTATTGACTGACTGTCATTCACTGATTGCCATTCATTGATTGCCATTCATTGATTGCCATTCATTGATTGCCATTCATTGATTGCCATTCATTGATTGCCATTCATTGACTGCCATTGTTTGATTGCCATTCATTGATTGCCATTCATTGATTGCCATTCATTGATTGCCATTCATTGATTGCCATTCATTGATTGCCATTCATTGATTGCCATTGAGTAGGCTCAGGCCTAGGACAGGTTATGAAAGTTTCAGTCCACGACAGAATTTTTCAATGCTCAACGATGTGGACGCCCGGTAGATCTAACGATCTAACATCTAACCGACACCAATGACATCTCACCCTGGAGAAAGTGATTGAGACATCAGACTGTTTAAAATGGAAAATGAAATAATAAGGTCACAATGGACAATTCTGTTTGTGGTGGCGATCTTGGCAGCTATCTTTTTTGGATTTCTGCAAATGATACACATGGACAAGACCACAACCAAATCCCTATGGCCAGTCCATTTCTGCACCTCATCATTTTTCTACCAACAATACATACAGTTATGTGCAAAGGGAAATGTTAATGTTAAAAGTACATCAAATTTTATTGTATCAAATTGAATGAAATACACATGGTTACTTTGGTATAATAAATTGTATGTGACCCTCCCCCTTCTTATTAACTTTATTTTAACACTGAATTTCCATATGAGATGTTTATGAATCCCGAATGAGCTAGCTTTTGCAGCGAACTTAGCCTGCTGGCTGGAGGATGTATTGAGTAGCTTGTTTACACCAGGAGACAGCACAGTCTAGCGGTGCACAATTTTGGAGGACCTTGGTGGGGTATTGGAGGAGCTTACAGATTGCAGATGAAATTTTACCAAACATAGAAGACTAGTTCTTGATGAAGTGTGGTTAGCAATGCTGAAGTAATATGTTGAGTTTATCACAGAGAGGGAATATTGTCTACAGGTGGAAGGGATGCATAAGTACCATATTGATCACTGGCGCACATCATTTGGGGGTGTCATTTTGTCTGAAATGTTTTTGTGGATACACCAACTTTAGCTATTCGCAGGAAGAGAGAGAGATGGCAATGGTCTTAGTATAAATACGAAGGACACAAAAAACCTTAACTGGTGGACAACACGGATGATGAGTCAATGACGACTTTAATAATGACAATAACTCTACAATCTAAAAAAAAAAAAAATTCAGAAAGAGCTAAAAATTTGGGATTTTTTTAAAACAATTAGTTTTCATATTCTTGAGCAAACACAGTCAAATAACAGACATGTCAAGCTGCAGTGTGTAAGTCAATCATCATCAGCATGAGACTAAAACAACCAAACTTTCCATGCACTGGAAAACCACCTTTAACTATATCATTGTATATATTTAAGTTCATGCCAAATCATTGTTAACTTCCTGATGGGAATTCAAAATTGTCATCATTAATTAAATTTAATGTATAACTGCAGCAATAATTAAAGCTGAAAACATTGCCAATACACACTAACACACATACATAACACATCTATATATATATATACATCATGGCATGTTAGATTGAGAGCGCCATGAGTAATTATAAGTACATGTATAATCTAAATATGATATGCTATGTGTCATTATGAATCAGATAATAATTATAGTTCGAAAAGTCAATCAAGCAGTAGTTGTTAGGTTTAAAACGTTTTATACTAATGAGAAATGATTAAGCCAAAAAACATGCAAAAAAGTTGACAAAGGTTTGAGTAGATATAATTAAGATAACTGAAAGTCTTAAGATCACAGAAATGTATGCCAATTAAAAGAAAAACATAATCGAGAGTTATAGATACATATATATATATAGTTCATCTGGCCTAGTTAATTTAATATTATAACAAATACAAATAAGCTCAACATTCAGCACATTGACTTGAGTAAATTTTATGACTAAAATTGATTACATTACATATATGTACATAGTATATACACACATAAAGGCGGTCCTGGGCTGCAATAAAACGCAGGTTGGGCTAATAATTCTATGACATGATTATTGACACGTGATAGCTGATATATTTTTCCTTTTGTGACTAACTTCAAACAATGCTGCCCAACAATGTGGTCCAAGGCAGGGGCTGTGGGAATTACGAATGAGTGGTCATGCATCGATACTCATGATAGTTTATAAGAGTGAGAAGAAGTGCTGATTGCAAGGCCCTAGATCCAGGGCAGTCCCTGGTCCAGTTCTACGTAGCATTTGTACAAGTAACATATTTGCATATCATAACACAAGAGAGGGATCACAACACAGGACTTGGGTAGTCATGCTAGTCCTATGAACTTCTAACTTGTTAATTAAATGTTTTCATTGCTCAATGTATGTAGCAGGTGACACATACAAGTCCATATTTCACAAATACCCATTATGCTCAAACCCAGTTAAATGGGCAAATTGTGGACATGCAGAAAAAGTGACCATCATGGAAATTTAAAATTTCATCACTTGCAGTCTGGGAGTTTACTGCCACATGAGGACTATTGCATTTCTAGCGAATTCCTGGCCCTGACAGGATGACAGAGTTTGTGGTGTTGATCAGCTGACTAGCACTCAAAACGGTGAAAAACCAGAACGGCTATTCAAAGATTTCCTGACACTGCTTAAGCGGCGACGGTCGAAGTCCAGAATGGCGATGTCAATTTTTGTTTAAAAATCAACTAAGTAGACATTTTTTAACTATGCATGATTTTAGTTACTTTGTAGCAAAATAATATAACATATATTGAACATTGCTTAATTTGACACGTTATAATGCAGTTACAATACATTTAAAATGGGCACAATACAGGATAACAAAATTTAATATATATATGTCAAAGTAAAACAACTAAGTTTTCAGGCTATTTCTGAAAATTGGTGCTGTAGCTGTTCTTGTTATCTGGTAAAATTTATCATCTCCGTTATGGCATCACCATTCTTGCTTCTTGCCGTCATGACTGCACGCCGATAAGCCAAGTGTCACAAAAAAGTCAGATCCCAAAAGAATATGTCAGTAGATAGACTGATTCTGCCCCACTTTGCAAAGTCATCAGCTACGCATGACAGTCCCCTAATTTCTCTGGAATCATCGGGTGTTATTCCTTGTTACGCAATAGAGAGGCCTGTCAAAATGTACGAAGACAGTTGAGACCTTGGCAGTGAGTCAAATGAGCAAGTTATCATTGAATTACCCATTCCATCTGTACTCTGCACATGGTAAACTACCTGACTGAGCAGTGAGCACTAACCCCCCCCCCCCCATTTTGCCTCCCCCCAACATCCTTTCATGAACTCAAGTGATGAGTTTAAAGAACTTATTTCAGAAGGTCAACTGATATTCATCTACTCAGCAATAGTCAGCATAAGTCTAAATGTCTGTGTCTTTCCTTTTTTGTCTACCAAATTATTATTATTTTTAAATATCTCACATAAGAAGCTACAATTTAGAGACTTCAAAATAAATTCTTGTTGACCCTGTCAATCTTGCCAAATTTACGGCCCCCAGTCATGTCAAGTATGCTAGTTATTTTACAAAATGCAAAGAAGCACAGCCAGCTGCTGAGAATACAACAAATTCACAAAAGAAAGACAACATTCCTGAAGTGCCTAGACATTGAAGTGGCCATTTTTATGCCTGCCTTTGCCTGAATATGGCCAGTAGCATTTCACTTTTGTTCATTACTCAAGTGCATTAAAGGATTTTTTTTTTCAAGCATTTTTGCCTTGCATGCGGGATGGCATGCCCTTAAGTTCAATCATAATGTACATGATATCAGATATTCCACTTTCACACGTTCTCAAGTTATGTCACCTGCTGACTGAAGAGCAACTCAGCGAGTAAAGCTGTAACTCCTTTTGCTTCATGTGCATCTACAGGTCAGGCAAATGCGACTGGCATATTACAATGGCATACACCAGACTGAGTCAGACTCCCAGCTTTATTATCAATTCCATCAAACGGTGATCACCATGCAGCTCCTCTGATCTATCAAGTGTTCAAAGCTACCATATCTGTACAATTTTAACATTTACATGTATAATGATAATACATTTTATTTACATGTTTCAGTTTATCCATAAGAAACTGAAGAGAGAAAAGTGCATACCTGTAAATATATTGTAGGTGGGTGCTGGTGTTCTCCAAATTGAGCATTTAATGCTTCTAAGTGTTCTTTCGTAATTCTGATCACATTTCTGATGTTGCGAATCTGAAACAGAAGCCAAGACTGTTAATTTAGAAGAATTACATCCACATATAAACCATTACTAATGAAAAATCACAGACACAAATACAGACAGATAGACATTGGCTGCTGCTATGTTGCAGACAAACACAACATAAGGGTCATTCCGAGTCAATTCAACAAATGCTTCCCACCTGACAAGTCTCAGATTTATGTGAAAAAATTGTCACAAGTGGTGTAATATTCTTTATTAAAGGATGTATGCCAAATTTCAGATCAATATAATGGTGAGTTTTCCATCTTCCAAGAATGATATTCCATGTAAGATAAGACACTACCCCCCGTCAGTCAACTGCCATTGTAGATTGTGTCAATGAAGCAGCACTTGATGGCATGACGATTGTTGTGCACTATTGCAAGCTGACACTAGTGTGCTTTTGCATCAATGCAATCTTATTTTTCAGAAACATTCTGAAACACCCATTGGCATGCTTGCATCAATTTGTTATCAATTTCAATTAGAAGCAATTAGAACTTTAAATCATGCAAATTCATGCACTAGAACTCAGTGTTCACGTTTACGCCGTCCCAACATTAAAAAGACTCTTAAATTTCTTTGCGGACTCCATTTTTGAGAAGCAGAGAGTCCCATGGGACGCACAAACTTGCCAGCTTTGATTACAGTCAATTGGGTGTCACTCCCTTGAACTTCTCCAAACACCAGTTGGGACAGCATGTGGGACGGCACAAAAATTTAGGGTGTGTTTTTTTAAACACTCCTGGGAATACCTAAGTACAGCGAAAAGAGCCAAGTAGAGGCAAAATGATTGTCCAATTTTTCTCACATAAAATTGTATCACTTCATCTACCTTGAATGCTGTATCCGCTAGCGTCCAAACAGACCTTCACCAAAATCTAATCACTTCATTACAGCAACTGGAAAAGTTGTCAAGACACCTAGACAGACAGACAGGCACGTTCCCATGGTGGGAATAACAAGAGTAACAATATCGTCGATCAACAAGTGATAATAACCCACCTCAGGGTCAGGCTTAATCCTACGAGATGCTTGTCTTGCAAACGGTCTTCTGAGAATGTGTATATAATCCATATTACGTGAGATTTTTTAAGTCCTGAAACTATGACTCTAAATGACAGTCATTCAAATTATAATACTTTCAAGAGTCACTAACCAGTCTTGTGTTACCTGGGGTAGATGTTTTGAACCATATTAGTAACATCTCAATCACTTTAGTTTGCACTTGTTAAGCATTCCAAAACACCAGGGTTGACCTGACAAGTCTCACAATGCCTCATGACTGTATATACACAGGGTGGACTGAGTGACAAGTCTGTCGTGAGACTCGTGACTGCCCTCAGCCCATGCACTGACTGACAACACTTCCTGATTAATCTTTCAGGTTATTGTGTCATGCATTTGCCACCAGATAAAAACACAGATGACAGCTCCTGACATCTGGTGCAGATCTTAAGAGACGCTATTCATGTTTGTATGTTCATTTGACAAAAGGCAGAGTCAGACCAATCCAACAGCTGAAACTACTATCAGAAATTCATACAAACATACCAAAAGTTGAACCAAGAAAAGGAGTAACTTTCATTCATTTCTGTCACTTATACAGCGCAGTATATTATAATATTATCATAATATTTAATAACTAGAATTACCCATAAGAGCAGACGAATTTCAAAAATACTGAAATTTGTATTAAAATTCATTTATTGCATTTTCTGCAATATGAGTAGGCACTGCTTGATATCTCTATTTAAACAATTTTTTTTTTAATCGGGCAGCGCAGCTATCTATGATTTACTGATCTATTAACCGTGTTAACATCTATGATCTTGTGATCTATATATTTGTTGATTATAGATCTATGATATCTATCTATATCTATGCCATATTATTAAAGTTCCAGTGCTTTTCAAGTGCATTCAAATCGTCAACACTTGTTAATTACTTTCCACGCCACAAATCAATGTACAATCTCTCAAAAGTTTTGTAGTTGCGGGAAGATTTGAGGGAAGGTGAGTTTAGTTGAGGGATGATGACTTTAGTAAAAGGGGTTCAGTGGAGGATACAGAGTTTATAAGAGGGGACAGAGAGGATGTCTCAAATTTAATTTGTCAATGGTTTTTCTGGCAAATTTAGAGGCTTCAGGAGCTTACAAAGCAACTAGGGACATTTTTATACTTGGTTCCTAAAATGCATTTGATGATTTGGTGGCCTCATGACAGGGTGCACCCCACACCTAATATTACCTTGGGGGGAACCCAGAGTAAAACTACATTGTGAATATTGAATACTGATTTATTGGCCACTGGCATGGAGAGATTTATCAGTTAAAACATCATGTAATTCATGTAACATCAACAATTTAGAGCCTAACATTAACATTCTTGTACATGGATTCCGTTAGCCACTCTACACATCACCATTGGCGAGCATACATTCAATACGGCTAATGAATTGAGCTGCCAAATTGCCAATGTGGCTAATGGCAAATACACTACTATCACTGACATCAAAAGCTACCAAAGAGAGCTAAATTGCAATTTGATTTGTTGTTCAAGTGACTGCCCTGGTGTACGGTCAACTAGGCGACAAACCAACTAGGCGACACCCATGAGTACCAACTAGGTGACAAGAAATTTGGAAATTTCATACCAACTGGTGCAAATTTGTGACAAGCAGCTCCAACTAGGTGACACAAGTTCACAAAACACATCCAACTTGGTGACAATACATTTCCTAATTGACCACCATTGAAGGTGATCTGTCACCTGGTTGGTATCCCCAATAAAATATGTGTCACCTGGATGGTATGTGGGGGGTATCTGCTGTCACCTAGTTTTCCAACAAGTGTAGCCTAGTTGGTAGTGGTATGTCACCTAGTTGGTTGTTGCCTACTTGGTAGTGTAGTAGCCTGGTTACAAGTCTGTCGCCTAGTTGACCGGCAATCAACTGCCTTTCATTGCAATCTTAATTGGATTTCTCAAGGTATTCTGACACTTCAATGCCTCAATTGCTATTGGCAGTGCCACAGCTGGTTAGGATAAATAGGTTGCTCTCTGGATTTTACAATGTTGTCCTCAATGTCCTGTTGTCTTTTCACAAGGAATAACTCTAACATATGTTTGGTAAGTCCTTGGATATTCTGCCTCCTCTCTCATCTTCTTGTCTAAGCTACTGCACATTCTGGTTCATGATAATCACCTTCAGCAATTCTTTTATGTATCCTTATCAAGCAATTGTCTGTATGCATGTATATTTTTGGGATAATTTTGAATTTCCATTATTTTTCCCTATTCAAAAATCACAGTATTGAATTTGCCATTACATATTATATGATAAATACACAAGTTAGCTAGGGCCTAACTTCTAAAGCATGTTAAATGACAGAAGGAAAAGGTGGCTAATTGAATGTGAATGTGGCTAAACACATCCAAGTACAATCAGCCACAGTGGCTAAGCAGTTTCAAAGTCTAGCAAGATCCCTAATTGTATCCATTGCGTGCCAATGAGACATATGAGACAGAAGGCCATCCCCATCATTTATTCCGGGGAGGACATCCAAACCCCCCCCCCCCCACACCCATATCCCAAAGGAGCTCCACGGGATGTACAATGCAGGTGGCACCATAGAACATGTAGAAGAGCTTATAGATGGACGGGAATATCATCTTCTTGTGGAATGATGAAAGCCATTATCCAGTAACACCATGTCCATGGAATTACCAGGGAATTTAGTAAAATCATACAGCCAATTATACAGGCTGGCTGAGCCCTGTGACAGAGCAGTTTTGGTGACAAACGCTTCAAACTCATCAAAATCACTGTCACAGTGTGATTGACAGACACCTGGGGATAGGCAGCTGACATGTGGCTCAGGCTGGCTGGTCCTGACAGTACCTGCTGATGATCATAACCAGTCAGTGCCCAGGTACTTGAACCTGTCAGCATGCAGAATGAAATCACATCTTGATCATCATCATGGCACTCGTGATTCCCTTGTAACGCCTTCTCCAACCGCAACCAATGCATTCAGTGTAATTGCATTACAGGTGGAAGTTAAAATCCACCGTGTCATTTGTCCAAATTACGAATTAATGTTGAAAATATAACTAAAAGAAACGACGCACACCCAGTAGACAGACATCTTGTGCCACTGGTCTTAGACTTGATAAACATAAGAAATCGCATTACTATTTGCACCTAATTAACGCTCCAGCCAGACATTACTTGGTCAAATGGATATATTTACCTCATCTTGAAGTGTAGCTGCTTCAAAGGCATCATCGGAGTCGGCATCAGCTCCTATTGTAAATTTTATATCTCCGTTCATTGAACTCGTCGGGTGTTGCACGGCCGCCATATTACTACTTATTTCAAGTCACGTGATCTTGCATTGCGCACTCTCGGGTCAGTGTAAAATGCGGACCATGCGGGCCATGCGGACCATGCAGACCACCAATTAAACAAACAAACACTGTGTGTTTAAGGGGTTCAACAGGCTGAGCCATCGTAGGGAAGCTACTGCTAATCGCTAATACAACACCATGCGGACCAAATGCAGACCAGGATGCGGACCAGAATGCAGACTGACATACAGAATAGATTTTAGTTTATTGGTCATTAATTAAATGTCAAATAAGAAAGGGATATCTTGCTTTATCTACTAGATCGAAAATCGGACCATACGGCCGTGTTGATACCTTTATTTCCAGTGTTGAAAAACGATATTTTTGGAATTATTGCATTTTATTCATGCAATAAAATCCATGTCTTGTGTTATTTTTTCTTGTTATAGATTCTGACAACACAATTTATTTTTAAAAGTCATGCATGTAATTAGTGTAGGCTGGAATCTAGAATGCCAATTGAAGGTGTCTCTATTAATTGCATTTAACCCTTCATCAATGAATGACACTCAGTGTAGTTCATTAATTATAAGACCCTGCCCTGCCAAACATGATTATAGGATTTGAATTTAATTGCACTTTAAGTCATGCCTTTTCAATATAACTGCCCTTTCAATTTCTTTATCATAGGCCCAACATTATCTGAAGACCATCCACTCTTAAAGGTTGAAACTCGTTCCCTCTGCAAAGTGCAGACCAACCTTATACAATGTGTAGCCTATTTGTTAAAGGTAACTTATTTAAATACAATATGCTGCATTGACCAAATAGGCCTATACACTAAAAATCAGACCAAATGTCTGTCATTCAGACCAAATGTTCTATCATGCAGACCAAATTTCTATCATGCAGAGCAAATTTCCTATCACGCAGACCAAATGCTGACCAAACTTCCTATCATGCAGACCAAAATTTCTATCATGCAGACCAAAATTCCTATCATGCAGACCAAATGCAGACCAAAATTTCTATCATGCAGACCAAATGCAGACCAAAATTTCTATCATGCAGACCAAATGCAGACCAAAAGTTCTATCATGCAGACCAAATGCTGACCAAAATTTCTATCATGCAGACCAAATGCTGACCAAATTCCTATCATGCAGACCAAATGCAGACCAAAATTTCTATCATGCAGACCAAAATTTCTATCATGCAGACCAAATTTCCTAACTTGCAGACCAAAATTCCTATCATGCAGACCAAATGCAGACCAAAAGTTCTATCATGCAGACCAAGACATATTTTATATATATATGTAATATAACTTTTGTCAATAATATACTACAAATTAATTTAATATTCACTTACCTGGCAATAGTTTAAAAGGGAAATCCAATAATAATCCAAATCTTTTGGTAAATCTAAGGCAGTTGTGTATATGCCAGAGACAATGTATAGACTGACCTTTTTAAGAAAAATACTTAATTGTTATTTATGCTGTCCTCAATTGGATGACATTCTAGATTACAGCCTGCCCTTAATTACAATACATGTACGGCCTTTTTAAAATAAATGTGTCATTATGTGTGGTCAGCACAAATTTGGTCTGCATTGCTATTTGGTCCGCATTTGGTCCGCATCCTTTACCCCCCAGTGTTGTACTACTGTCAGACTGAGTAGCTTCCCTGGAAATGAAGCCACGATTGTTGGTTTTAGACCTGGTCCGCATGGTCCGCATGGCCCGCATGGTCCGCATTTTACACTGACCCCGCACTCTCGTCACATGGGGTACATTCGATTCGACCTACTCTAACTACTCCGGAAGTTACGTATCTACTCCAGGAAGTGACGTTTCTACTCCTGGAGTGAACTACTCCAAGGTTGGTCCAAATCGAACGTGAAGGAGTAGTTAAAATCGTCATAACTTGAGGATTCCTCAGCTGTTGGAATCCCGTAGTTAATGGCAATAAGGCCGTGAATCGACACCTTTAATCGATTGCTTTTAATTGATTTAATTGAAATACAGAAATGCACACCAGAAAAAAGCAATCTGGCACAAAATCAAAGCTTCTGAGGTGTAATGTATTTATGTAAACAATCAGTTGTCATGGGATATCCCAAATTCTTGGAGTACTTCCTATCTACTCCAAACTGCTCTGATCTACTCCCGGAAATGCAAAACGAATGATCTGGAGTGAACTACTCCACTCCAAGAGCACTTTGGAGCAGCGAAACGAATGTACCCAATGCCGAGCAGCAGAGCAAGAAAGCTCACATTTTGGAAACGGCCAGTTGCAGTTGTCAAAAAAATTTAATCATAATTTTTTTATTCATGCGTCCTACACGTACGAGTCTGCCATACATGTCTACAACGTTGTGTCACTTCTTTCTGGCAAATATTTCACTGGTTATGTTAAATCTACCCTCCCTGGATGACAGTGTTTAAAGGGACCATTCGATTTGCACACAATAGTACTCTTGGAATTCCATTGTGGGCCTGCGCCCTACGGCCCATTCGATTGAATCTACTCTTAAGTGTCCCCCCTGACTGACAAGTTACGACAGTCTGCTGTATAGACATTATCTCTATATTCAGACAAATTTAAAAAGCCCACTCAGCACAGAAAGAGATTCTGCAATATAAATTTTACATAGGCCTACATGTGTCTTGACACAACTTGGAAGCATTGAATGAATGAATTGCGTAACTTTTGCGTTGAACTTGCAAGAATGCATGCGATTGTATAAATTTATGTTCAATGCATTTCTGAAGTAATTTTGACGAAATTGTTGTAGGCTGTATAGATCTGTCTGTACCAATTCCATCTCTTGTTTTGTTTAATAATAATTGGTAGAAAGAGAAATAGTGACAACACCATGCCACTGCAACGCTTCGCACCTGTCTGCGGCTGTTTGTTGTTGCGCATATTTTGAGCGCACATTGTATTCTTACTTCCTTCCGGATTAAAGTTGTGGAGAAGTCGATTGTTTCTTTATTATTTGTGATAGATAAAAATATAGATAGGCTAGACAGATGATAGCTAGATGGATAGATAAGATCCCCTCTTGGCAGTGAAAATACTGCACACGCAGGTGCATCTTGAAATGCTGCACATGCTACATGCAGGTGCGTCCTGAAATGCTGCAGATGCAGATCTATGTATCATGAAATGCTGCAGATGCAGATCTATGTATCGTGAAATGCTGCACATGCCGGTCTATGCATCCTGAAATGCTGCACATGCAGATCTATGCATCCTGAAATGCTGCACATGCAGATGCATCCTAAAATGCTGTACTTACAGATCTATGCATCTTGAAATGCTGCACATGCAGATCTATGCATCCTGAGATGCTGCACATGCAGATCTATGCAATATGAGATGCTACACATGCAGATCTATATATATGCATCCTGAAATGCTGCACATGCAGATCTATGTATCGTGAAATATTGCACACGCAGATCTATGAATCCTGACATGCTGCAGATGCAGATCTATGTATCGTGAAATGCTGCACACGCAGATCTATGCATCCTGACATGCTGCACATGCAGATCTATGCATCCTGAAATGCTGCAGATGCAGATCTATGCATGTATCCTGAGATGCTGCACATGCAGATCTATGCATCCTGACATGCTGCAGATGTAGATCTATGCATCCTGAAATGCTGCACATGCTGATCTATGTATGGTGAAATGCTGCACATGCAGATCTATGCATTCTGAGATGCTGCACATGCAGATCTATGCATCCTGACATGCTGCAGATGCAGATCTATGCATCCTGAAATGCTGCACATGCAGATCTATGTATCGTGAAATGCTGCACACGCAGATCTATGCATCCTGAAATGCTGAAAATGCAGGTCTATGCATCCTGAAATTCTGCACATGCAGATCTATGCATCCTGAAATGCTGCAAATGCAGATCTATGTATCGTGAAATGCTGCACATGCAGATCTATGCATCCTGAAATGCTGCAGATGCAGATCAAATAATCGTGAAATGCTGCACATGCAGATCTATGCATCCTGAAATGCTGCACATGCAGATCTATGTATCGTGAAATGCTGCACACGCAGATCTATGCATCCTGAAATGCTGAAAATGCAGGTCTAGGCATCCTGAAATTCTGCACATGCAGATCTATGCATCGTGAAATGCTGCACATGCAGGTCTATGCATCCTGAAATGCTGACATGCAGATCTATGCATCCTGAGATGCTGCACATGCAGATCTATATCCTGAGATGCTGCACATGCAGATCCATGCATCCTGAAATGCTGCACATGCAGATCTATGCATCCTGAAATGCTGCACATACAGATCTATATGTATCCTGAGATGCTGCACATGCAGATCTATGCATCCTGAAATGCTGCATATGCAGATCTATGCATCCTGAGATGCTGCACATGCAGATCTATGTATCGTGAAATGCTGCACACGCATATCTATGCATTCTGAGATGCTGCAGATGCAGATCTATGCATCCTGACATGCTGCAGATGCAGATCTATGCATCCTGAAATGCTGCAAACACAGATGCACCTTGAAATGCTGCACTTACAGATCTATGCAACTTGAAATGCTGCACATGCAGATCTATGCTGAAATGCTTCACATGCAGATCTATGCATCTTGAAATGCTGCACAGGCAGATCTATGCATCCTGAAATGCTGCACATGGAGATCCATGCATCCTGAAATGCTGCAAACACAGATGCACCTTGAAATGCTGCACTTACAGATCTATGCATCTTGAAATACTTCACATGCAGATCTATGCTGAAATGCTGCACATGAAGATCTATGCATTCTGAAATGCTGCACTTACAGATCTATGCATCTTGAAATGCTGCACATGTAGATCTATGCATCCTGATATGCTGCACATGCAGATCTATGCATCCTAAAATGCTGCACATGCAGATCTGTGCACCCTGAGATGCTGCACATGCAGATCTATGCATCCTGAAATGCTGCACATACAGATCTATGCATCCTGAAATGCTGCACATGCAGATCTATGCATCCTGAAATGCTGCACATGCAGATCTGTGAATCCTCAAATGCTGCGCATGCAGATCTATGCATCCTGAAATGCTGCACATACAGATCTATATGTATCCTGAGATGCTGCACATGCAGATCCATGCATCCTGAAATGCTGCAAACACAGATGCACCTTGGAATGCTGCACTTACAGATCTATGCATCTTGAAATGCTGCACATGCAGATCTATGCTGAAATGCTGCACATGAAGATCTATGCATCCTGAAATGCTGCACTTACAGATCTACGTATCTTGAAATGCTGCACATGCAGATCTATGCTGAAATGCTACACATGCAGATCTATGCATCCTGAAATGCTTCACATGCAGATCTATGCATCCTGAAATGCTGCACACGCAGATCTATGCATCCTGATATGCTGCACACGCAGATCTATGCATCCTGAAATGCTGCACATGCAGATCTGTGCATCCTGAGATGCTGCACATGCAGATCTATGCATCCTAAAATGCTGCACATACAGATCTATGCATCCTGAAATGCTGCACATGCAGATCTGTGCATCCTGAAATGCTGCGCATGCAGATCTATGCATCCTGAAATGCTGCACATACAGATCTATATGTATCCTGAGATGCTGCACATGCAGATCTATGCATCCTGAAATGCTGCACACGCAGATCTATGCATCCTGAGATGCTGCACATGCAGTGAACCGACTCCCGACTCCTTTGGCTTTCTGAAAAGCGACTCCGACTCTGACTCCGACTCCTTAGGTCTCCAAAATTCCGACTCCGACTCCCGACTCTGCTTGTCGGCGTTATTTCACACAAATATTACATGTATGATTAACAATTTAACAGGGGGCAAAAAGTACTTCCACAAATTTTCCATTGGCTTTTGTTCTTGAATACTTGTTTGGGAAGTTTTGCTTAAAATTCAAGATACATTTCACATTGTTGTACATGGGTTTTTGTAAATTATAATAATTATTATTTTTAAGGAGTCAGGAGTCACCAAATTAATTTTCGACCCCGACTCAGACTCCACCTGAAAATCGAAGTTCGTCTTCGTCTACGACTGCACCCAAAAGCCTCCCGACTCCACGACTCCGACGCCCTGCGTCTGATATGCTCGAGATTCAGCTTGCCATTGCACAGAGCAGTAATGCAGGCCTTTCATATTACGAATACGAAACACCCTGCCAGACATTATAAGCTATCATTATAACTACTAGCCTAGCTGTGCCCAGTCCTCTCACTGTGCAAAAAAACTTCTATAGAAAAATGGGCATGATATCCTCCCTCTAATAGGCCACACTGAGAGACAACTCTCTCAGATAAAAACTACCTTGTAAAGTTGTAATTAACAAGAACAAAAAATGTATTAAGTACTACAAACTGTATTATGGATCGGTAAACACATAATCATGATAAAGCAATGAAATACATATAATTATGTAACACAATAACATAGTAATTCTCAATAAATAGCACCTACGAAATGGAAATCTCAAATATTTTGAACACAATATGTGTATTATTTAAACAATTCAAGATGTTTAAACGTCCTGTATATTGACCAATGATAAAACTGAAAGAACCAAGCATACAGTGACAAAATAAAAAAGTTACTAGTACAGTTCTTTTTCTCTTTCAGGTATTTTCACAGCCAATGAATAGGAAAAATAGCATGAAATACAATCAAGCAGTTGAACAATTGATATGGATATATCGCCTGTAAGTATCACTATTGACATACTTTTTCAAATGTTAATTGAAGTACAACTGCAATTATAACGAAAAATGCTGTCGTAATTCAAGCAGCCGCTACGTTTTGAGTCAGATTTTGTCGGACTACACTGAAATATTAATTAGACAAGAATCCAGGGGATTCCAAGCTTGAGCTTTTGTGGTATTGGTCAAGGTTGTGATGTGTGCGTTGTGCCTCTGGCTTGCTGTTGAGAAATACCATTTTGTCAAATATTCATCAAATTCAATAATCAAGATAATTATGTTTAGTTAATCACAAATGATAAAAGCAATGGGAAAGACATCTCACTCTCGAGACAGTAATTGAGACACAAGAAATATACTTGAAATGGAAGATATATGAAGTTGCACAGCTCCTGCGCAGGTGGAACAGCATAGCCAAAATGTTAGTAACTCTGTCATCAGGAAATTGTTCATTTGTATATTTCTGGTTCTATGTTTTCTGTGGTTGGGCAGACAAGATCAATTTCATTTTTTTTAACCAAATTGCCAACAGGATAACTTTAAACCAAGCATAGCTACTCATCCTTCACATAATTTACCAAATCAAAGTAGCTACTAATAATAACCTGTATTACAATTTTCAGTGCTAAGTTTGTCAATGTAGATCTATAGCTTTTTTGTGAATCATCATTCGAGCTTTTTTTAAAACACGAAAACAATGCAGAATACAAATGTATACTATATTGAATCATCATTCGAGCTTTAACAAGAACAATGCAGCCTACAAATGTATAATATATTGAATAATAAACACTATTAATGAGATAATCTGCCATTTCTTTCAAGGCAGTGCGAGTGAGTTTGTGTTTTACGTCCCATCATTCCAAGGCAGAGCATTTAGTACAATATAAAGAAAACAAGAATTTGATAATTCAAAGACTGAGAGACAAGACTTATTGGCCCATTACGATGCCATTGAAAGCAATAGCAATACATGTTTACAAGAAGGCCTACTTTACTGGGCACAGAAATTATAAGATATATCCTGGAATAAGAATATAAATGGTTTGCGGTTGTGGCGTTGATTTCCGGACAAAAATGGTGCAAAGAGCAGTACTACAGGCATTTACAGGCATTTGATGTCATATATATATAAAGCGCCTATTAGACATTTTAAGCTGTCACATAAGTATGTGTAATCTGTGCCCAGTCCTCTCACTGTGGCAAAAACCTACTTTAGAAGAACTGGCATGATCCACTCTCTACTGACTGACAGAGAACTCTCAAGAGTCTCAGTCAAAAAAATAAATGCTGTCATCAATAAAATAACACTAAATCCCTGTAACCCAAGATGCCAAAGACCATAACCAAAGCTCTACTACTGATTACACGTCACAATCTACTAGTGACTAGTCTATGTTGCTTCTTCTTCAAGAGTTATTTCAAATCCTTCAAAGAATCCCTCTATGGTTGCTTTCACTTGGTCCTTCTCCTCTGCAGGCCCACTGCATCTCCATTCCGTCCTGTAGTGAGTGGACCCCATGCCAGTCGCTCCTTTTTCCATCTTCCACGTTTTAGGCAATTTGGCAAAGGCTTTGATCCACTCCAAAGACTTCTTTTTCTTGCAGTGTTTTGATTTGTACTCCGCAAACTTGTCACCTTTTAAGTCTATCTTCACAACTAACTTAGAGTTGACCTTACTTGCACCCTCGAAAAAGTCTTTAATATCTTGGAGAGTAGCATTTTCCCATTCCGTGCACTCCCAGGACTTGTCTCCCTGAGTGATGCACACACTCTCCAAAGCACCGAAATCCACAACTAAACAAATGTCCCATGAGTCAGGGACGTCGTCTCCCACTTGGTCCTTCACAAACTTGTCCTCACTGCTCACGTGAAGAATGGCGCTGCTCACTTCCAAAACATCTTTGTACTTCTCCATAGCATCTGTCACATTGTGCAAGATCTCCCCAGGAATTGTCAAATGGCCCGAACCACTTTCATCCGGATTCTGAATCAGTTTGAACTTCCCGCCAGGCGTCCGATGCACTAAGTAAGATTCTGCGAATCTGTACTCATCAAACCTGCAACATAAACACATAGATATCAGTAAACAATTGTCATTTAAACATTTTTGCAACACTTCAGATGATATTAAAGTTTCCCATCTCAGAGGCTGAACCAATTATATTCAGGTGCATGAAACACAAATTATCAGTTGAGAAGTTTACCATATTTTGACGACTCTTCTGCGTGGTCGTCTTGATAAGACGACCATAATTCATGGTCGTCTTATTGCCACGACGATTAATTGTGCAGCCCTTTATCAGCCAGGTGTCAGCAGGAGTTACTTGATACCTCCTCAACTTGACCACAAGACACCCCTGCAACCCACCCTGCTCAAGCCACCCCCTCCCCTATTGCCCCAATTTCACCCCCTCCCTCAACCAAGTTTGCCTGGCAGTGACTCCCTGGAGAGTTTTAATTGACCATGCACTGTTCATAGACTGCTTCCTCAGTTTTAGCCTCCTCTATTAGTATTATCAATAAAGAATGAAATCCCTTGAAGAGCTGATGCCCTGTATCCAATTATCATGTGTCACTTACACATTTGCTTATTGGTATTAAAGCTTATTAACAAACCTTTGCAATGATGTCAAAATGCCTTGCCTATCATTGTTAGTCAAAAACCTTTTTATCAGCATACATACACTGTATCATTGTGAGACAAGTAAGTTTAGCCTTAGCAGAGCCACAAATTAGAAGGAATTGCTCAGAAATATCAAGACCTGGTAATTTCCTGCACTGCATGTCTTTGTTAAGTCTATGCATGACAGTTACAGATATCTGGTAACTGTCATGGTCTATGCATGGACTTAGTATAAAATCTCCCTGGTCTATGTGTTCTAAAAGTGACAGACAGAGAGAAAGAGAAATATAGAAAGAGGGATTATCTAGCTTTATCTGTGGCACCCTGTTGAATTAATTTTATTTAAAAAAATGTTGATCCTTTGTACCCAGTGACCTCTGCGCTTGATTACCTATTAAGTAATGCTGCATGGTTGTTACGTAACACCACGCCCACCCACGTGCCAGCAGCCTCTGATGTCCAGCGAGGAATGTGCTGACTCAGCAGTTTTTATCATACTATTAATTCACGGACCCATTACGCTACTCCAACAAAACTACTGATTGCCCAGTTATGAAAACTTGCAAGAACATTTTCTGTATTCTCTACAATTCCCTTACCCGGGTTTCATGTTCAAATTGCAGTCACAGAAAGTGAGATGTTTTCTCATAATCTAACCATAGCCTATTAGAAAACACCCTTTATTTCCCCCTTCCTCACATGCATGCTTTCACGGGTCTTTAATATGCTAGTAATATCTCATGTCAACAAAAAGCTACAAAAGTCGCACATTCAAAGTAAAATGATAATTATAGTAGATCAAATACCTTTACTAATTGGAGATTTGCCAATCAATTCTTTACCCATCTAGAAAGACTATACTTCAGCAAAAATCATCTTGACAAGTCGTACCTTGACAAAACAGGCTGCTGTGGCCACTATTTCAAAGATTACCATATTATGACCTGGTTTACTTAGGTGGGTGTGACTTAACTTGGCCAGCCTATCAGCTTACCCCTTTGTAGACCACAACCAAAACGGAATTCCCCAGTAAACGTTGTTTGCCAATAAACCAGTTGAAAGACCCATGTGCTCTTCAAGATGTAAAGAAACCAGCTGTGGTCAGGAGCTGTCAATGTAGCTGGTCCATTTGAGTATGAATGAATGGGATGCAGGAATTTGAAAATGTATCATATATAAATATATAGTGCACCAGTGCTTCAGCTAGTCTTTGTACTTTTTGTAATATTTATGAATTTAATAATACAATATATATTTGTATATTGATATGTATAAAAGTAGCATCATCAAGAATACTAATCACCACTATTCACCAGGTATTTCACACAAAGTTGAATTTGACCTGCAAAATTTAACATGTGTAGGCAATATTGGGAAAGGAAAAACATATAATATATTTTTCACTATTTTTAATAGCCTAAAGAAATGTATTATAGGATCACACTAGATGAAGGCAGTCACTGTTATCCTGCCAATCTCCATCATTCCATACTCCACTGCAGACCTGGCTGACAGGCAAAATGAAGCCCCTTCCCAGAACAGACAGCATTCTTCAGAAATGTGTTGTAAACAAAATAGCTTTTTGAAATTGACCACATGTGAATCACTTATGGGCAGATACAACCCCATTGGCTAATGGGACTTTTAAAACTAGGCCAGGGTGAATATATTACTGCTTCTTGGGGAAGAAGCCTGGTCAATGAGTGGCTGCAGCCAGGGTAGGACAGCATACATTATAGCTGCATGTGTGGGGGAATTTAGCAGTGTAGCTACCAGGAGTATGGCAAAAATGGGCAAGAAAGGAATTATTTCAGCACAGGCAAATTTAAATAGGCCAAGAATTGCCGACTCAAATCATGTGGGCCACTGAGTCACATTGGTTGGAAGCAAGAGTCAAAAGATGAGCAGCATGGTGATACAGCCTAATATGAAATCACAATTTCAATTATTTATTACTGGTGATTGGAATGAAATAAATCAATGATAAGAAACCATTATATATAATGGCCTTTTTTCAGCTCTCATGAGAAGTTTCAAGTGCCTGAGGCAAAATATGAGGGAGCCTTGAGGGAGGGATTGGAGGGCCAAAGTGGACCTAAAAGGAGGGGGGTATAGACTGGCCAGGGCAGTGGCCAGCCTTCTCATCCCTGCCAGCCTTGCAATCCCCAGCCAGACTTTCTTGGTGCCCCTGCCTCCCTACTCCTACTAGTACTGTTTAAATTTCAATGTTTCATAATAAATACATGGTTAGAACTTTGAATCTGTTTATCTAACTATCTATCTATTTGTCTTTTCACCTATCTTAGCCTAAATAGTATTACCTTTATTTGTCAACAGAAAAACTTACCAGCGACAATTAACTTACGACTATCTGCTGGGCTATCTACTGGGCTATCTACTGGTCTTTCTATTGGTCTATCTATTGGTCTATCAACTGGGCTATCTGTTGGTCTATCCATTGGTCCATCTACTGGTCCATCTACTGGTCTATCTATTGAGGTATTTATTGAGCTAGCTGTTGAGCTATCTATCTATCTATCATTACACTATAGGCAATCAAGAAATGTCTTGGCCCTGCCACGACTAACTTCTGTTAAAATGCCATCTGCATGTCGTGTTCTGATGCTCACGCTGAGAAAGTCGTGGCAATATGGTAACACATTGTGATAACAAGGTGGTAGATTGTTCAGGCAAATCTTGAGATAGTGTAGTTACCCCTTGATATCCGATATCAAGTGAATGCAGCTAACCAGGCCTGCTTGATACATGTATGGGGGGAGGGGGAGATGTCACAGGTTGACAAAATGGCACAGGTGGACCTTGAAACAAATAAACTGTTTCAAGGGTGGGACAAGGGTTGGTCCGTGTTATCTTCTGGGGAAACTTTTTTGGCCATGTTGGTTCCTCCCTTCCTGCACAGTTACCCCCAGCTAATCAACATCTGGGTGGTTGCCAAATCTGAAATGTAAGCCTATAGGTCTGTGACTATTTTGTGACTTATTGACATAATATAGCTTGTACAACTAGAATTCCTTGGCATATGCAGGGTGCCCACTCCTCCTATATTTCCTATAATTCCTATATTTTTTAAGGCCTCCTATAATTTCCTATATTTTGGAAAAATTCCTATAAATTCCTATATTTTTCAAGTTTTCAAGATATTTCACGCGTATATGCACGTTTTTGTTTGGAATGCAAGGTTTCAGCGTCTTTTCCCCCCCAGATATATTAATTTTTTGACACGTTTTGTCCGCGCCATTCAGTTTTCAACTTATGGTGAAAGCGATACCGTGATTTGCCGATGGTTTTGCTGTCGAATATGTCCTATATTGTCTTATTAAAATAGGCGAAAACCTCCTATATTTTCCTATATTTTAATGTAAAAAATTCCTATATTCCTATAATATTTTGTGCGATGTTCGGTGGGCACCCTGCATATGTGGTGCACACAGTTAATTGTTACATAGGTCCTTCTCAGAACTTTCACTGCTGAAGCCCTTTTGATTTGCAGCCCAGGGGGGGGGGGGTGCTTCGTCGACTTTCGCATACGGATGCGCCACGGCAATTTTGAAAACCAGAACCATTTTAATCCGGAAACTGTGCCAAAACCACAAACCATTTTAATCCTTCCCCAAAAATTTTTGGCAACCAATTTAATCTTCATGGTTTTTAAACCATTTTAATCCTCTTTTGAAGCCGATTCTTACGGTACCAAACATGTTGGGGTTGTGAAAACCAGAACCAAATTAATCAGAATTGTCAAAAAACCAAAACCATTTTAATCCAAGAAGGCCAAAAAACCTAAACCATCCAGCGGCGCCTCTATATACACCCTTATAGAGTGAGTACCCCCCCCCCCGGGATTTGCAGTAAGTTGAGCTTCCATTTTTTTTTTTCAAAATTAATTTTGTTGCAATTTAGGCCTAATTGTGGAATAAATATCTGCAACAACAATACCACAGCATAGATTCATAATGAAACAACATTGGTGTTCATTCATTGTTTCCCAGGGGCTTAGTGTATTCGGCGAATCCTGGCAAAACAAAAGCAAAGTCTGAATCAGAACTTTGAAAAGTTCAATTGTCATACTGTACCATCAAATACTACAAATACCCGGGGGTAGGCTATAAATCTCATAGATAGAAAGATAGGCGGATAGATAAAGATAGACAGATAAAGAAAACTGATGGACAGATATCTATCTATCTATCTATCTATCTATCTATCTGTTGTATCTGTATCCATCTGTCTATCTGTCTGTTTGTTTGTTTGTTTGTGTTTTACGCCTCTGCAGCACCTTAGTGGGCTATATCGAGGCAGGCGATCACCGTATGATGATGAGATGAGAAGACTGTGAGTCTGGTACATACCCTATTAATTCAGGGATGCCCAGGGTCTTTCAGTTGCCCCAGCATAGAACACTGGATACAACCCGCCTCCATTTAATGTCCCATGGGCTCGGACTAAATTGAGTTCCGGGGTGGGATTCGAACCCACGCCCTCAGAGCCAGTGGTTTTGCAAACAAGCACTCTTAACCATTAGGCCACGGAGGAACTCTGTGTCTATCTGTCTATCTATCTATCTATCTGTCTATCTGCTTATCTGTCTATCGATCTATCTATCTATCTATCTGTTGTATCTGTATCCATCTGTCTATCTGTCTATCTATCTATCTGTCTATCTGTCTATCGATCTATCTATCTGTCTATCTGTCTGTCTATCTGTCTATCTATCTATCTATCTATCTATCTACCTATATGAAAGAGTTGAATTTGTCATACTGTACCATCAAATACTACAAATAGGCCTATTAATTTCATGGACAGAAAGATAGGCAGATAGATCGAGATAGACAGATAAAGAATTTAAAGATAACAGACAGATATATCTAGTAGTATATAGTATCTACCTATCTATCTATCTTTCTATCTATCTATCTATCTATCTACCGATATCTATATCGATCTATCTGTTGTATCTGTATCCATCTGTCTATCCACCTATCTATATCCATCTGTCTATCTATCTAGTTATCTACAGATCGATCAATCAATCAATCAATCTTCATACTCTCTCTTTCATATTATGTATCATCATTACCCCATTGCTTATGGGGTACTGGTATCATACATGTCAGAATGTGTTAAAAAAGAAGAAAAAAAAGAGAGAAGGTAAAATGTCAAGAGTACATTTTTAGGGGGAGAGAAGTAATCTGTTTAATCTCAGAACAACCATATCAGAGCTTATCAGGAGCATAGCATATGCCAACTTCAACAAGGAGATAACCCAAGACTTGGTGGATATTTAGGGATGCCTGTCATTTTTGATAGAATTACTGCAGAGGCGTATAACTCACTTTATTTAACAGCCATTACTACCAATTCATCAAATATGTTTTTTCAAAAATTGCCTGTCTTGTTTTTGTTGTCTTCAGTAAAATGTTAAAGTCATGCACAAGTTGGGGTGGGTCACCCTGTAAGTGCTACAAGGATTCCTCGGTGGGGATCCCTTGCATAAAATACTGTGGTAATCATAAATTATTCTGAAAATTATTTATGTATAATGTTGATAGTCTGACCATGGTCTGACCATACAAAGGTCTCACAATAGATTCAGGAAAATACATTTTAATTACAAGCATAACATTGGACATCATTGCATTCCCTTTCATAATTTTGGATCATGTTAGTTTTGATATGGAGTCCAAACCAGACAAATCAGGGGTGTCGATTAAGCATTTTTTTGTGGTCGCCCACAGGACTAGCAGCCCTAAAAATTTACTAGTCCTGAACAAAATTTGGTCGCCCTGAATGGCGGTCCATCGCAATGACCAAGAAATAGGAAGTTGGTGAGAACACTCATGAAATGAGTGTATAATTCTGAGCTACAAAATAACAGAGGAAAAAGGCTCAAATACTAAAATAGGGCTTGTTAATTAGGGTTTGGACATGGTGGCATGATTTTTTTTTTCTACCGTAAATGTGAGACCTCACCACTCACCCTCCCCCAAAATTTCTGATTTTTTTTGCATTTACTGTTGCATTTCTCGTGGCCTCCTGGGCATATATACTATCAATGCCAGTTTGCAGCGAAGATTACAAATTTTAATCCATTACAACAAACTTCAAAAGACATCTTTCCACTCATTTTCACTCCAGTTTGTCTTCAACCATACTTTACCCTCTTCTCATTATTTTCCCTTCCTTATGTATATTGTATTCATGCTATTATTGAAATTCATCCATAACTCATTTACTTATAAACACTTTATCCTTGAGATCCATTCCTGAAGACTATACTATGAAATTACAACATCATTTGGACTCAAGACATAGTTTGGAAATCTAACATAACAAATTTGGGGTGGCTCAAGACTTTTGCACCGTACTGTATGACCATACTAATCGAATTTTATCATTATCATGGTTATAAAGCCAACAGGATAATAAGCCCCATCACTGAGTTTGCAATGATGTTTGGCTGATTGCCAAATGATTGGTTGCCCATATTCCATTGAAGGGCATTGCTGAAGTGCTTGTGCACATTTAAGTTTGCCTGATATTAGTGTTTGGTATCAAATTCACTTTATTTTTCAAAATATGAACAGTAGTAATGTTTCCAAAGCAAAAAAATCGCAACTAGGAAGATTGTAACAAAAATATCCAAGATACAGGTCCCCAATTGGTAAACAATCAGAGGCAATCCACATTTCACGGTTGGCTGCACACTCAGCTCAGAGACTTGCCCTTTGATCTCTTTGATTTTCACTCGCCAGTCGGACGAGTGAGGGGATTTTGAAATTGTGTGTGAATAATGTTTCTTAAAATAATTGCCATTAATTGGTATGCTATGAATTTCTTTGCAAATCAGTTAATGTATGTCTGTCATGGAAGGGAGTTGGGGTTTTGTCTTCAGCCAAATTGAAGTCCTGTCCTGGCCCGTTCCACTGGCTCAATAATCTATGTACAGGAGGCCGTGGAACAGACTAGTGCAGTCTGACCAAGCTATCTGTCTTTCTTGGATGGAAATTTCCATGAGCTAGCTATTGAATATTAATTTTCACACAAATCAGCTGCTCTGTCTTGAGAGATGTCAACCTGTACATTAATGTGACCACCAACAGGGAACTAAGTAAGGAGCCAATCTGCAACAGCAGGGCTCATCACCATCCTCTAAAAGGAGGGTGCTCATCAAAAGAACTTGATATTTGACCAAATTAAGATAATGGCAAAATGATAAGGACTCAGATTGATAACAGCCTTGCATTGGCATTGTAGAAAGAAATTTACCCTTTTACTGCCAGAATGAGTTGTAGGAAAGAAAAAAAAATCCGAGGTTATAGGACAGGAAGAAAGAAAGAAATAACAAAAAAAAAAAAGAAGAGTATGAGTCTCAATTATTTGGCCTTGCTACAGCAGATAATTTCTGCCAAAATTTGACAATATGCAGTGGAAGATGTTTCTGTGGCTATTCATGTGAAGTTTTGATGAGCACAACTGTTGTTGGAGTGTGTGTGTGTGTTTTACGCCTCTGCAGCACCTTAATGGGCTATATCGAGAACTGCTGTTGGAAAATACGAGCTTGTGATGCAAATGATGATCAATTATGCCTTTTAGATTGATATACATACATAGATGGTCAGATTAATAGATGTAGATAAATGGTCAGCTAGATCAATACAGATCGATCGATAAACACTAAATAGATAGTCAGATGGTCAAATAGATAGATACATCTAGACGGAAGCACAGATAGGTGATCAGATAGATAGGTATTAGATAGATAGGTATTAGATAGATAGGTATTAGATAGATAGGTATTAGATAGATAGGTATTAGATAGATAGGTATTAGATAGATAGGTATTAGATAGATAGGTATTAGATAGATAGGTATTAGATAGATAGGTATTAGATAGATAGGTATTAGATAGGTATAAGATAGATAGGTATTAGATAGATAGGTATTAGATAGATCATAGAGCTATAAGGGGTTATAGATCCATGGACAGATAGGCATTAGGCAATGTTCATGTGTTTTTCTCATGGCATTCACCATGGGAGCAGGAATATTTGTCTATCAAAAATCCGGCCCTTGGGCTTGGTGATAAAATGTTTTCTCATGACCCTAAATTTGATTGACAATGAATATTTTTTAAACAATTTATGGCAACTGTACTGCTAGCTTACTGACCAACAGAGATTATGCTGCAAAATACTTTTGTGCGGTCTACAACTGCATGGTTAAGAAGGGAGGCATCTCATCACTGAGAAATTTCAATGTGCAATTGAAACTTTCAACACTGAGTTGTTTCACAATTCAATTTTATATGTAGGGAAGAGCGGGGCCCTGTGAGACAGCAGGCGCAGTGAGACAAAGCCTGTAGGGTCTAACTGGTACTGTTTACAGATCAACCCTCTTTTGTATAGAACCAAAAGTCAGTAAGTAAAAACATAGGCTGCATGGCAGCATACCCTCGGCCACTCAGATATTCTCCAGGCATGCAGTGGGATCTATTGAGGCAGGACCCCACAGAAAGATTGATAAATTGGTTGATTTTTGATTGTTTGATCAATCCAATTATCAGTTTTGCTATTAAACTGTTTCATAATTTCTGCAGAAAAGATAAAATGACTATTTCATGAAACTGCATACAACTGAATCTATATTTATAGGCACCGTTTAAGTTGTTAGAATTTACAAATTGACTTAGTGTCATCTGATAATATTGTCTAATATGGAATAAATCAATATATTTTCATGAATGTTAACTGCTATTCTAGCATTGGCCATTGTCTTAAATGCACTCCAAACACAGGCCATGCATTGTCTATTGTGAGCAATGATTTTGATTTTCAACGGACTCCTGGGATAGACCCTGGAGTCAATTGAATAAGTTGAAAAAGTCAGTTGAATTTCATTTTCAACTAGTCAGTCACATTTGGATCAACTAGTCACTGGTGTGTTTTGCCAAAGTCTGTTGGAATTTTTCAACTAAATCTTGACTGTGAAAGCATATCCAAGGATGAAAACCACTGATTTCATCCTTTCGAAAGTGAATAAGAGTTTGATTTGTTGTCTTTATTAATTTTTTTTAAATTTAATTTCTTAAGTTTAGATAATTGTAATTTTGAAAATGCAAATTGTTTGTGAATCTTGCTTTCGCCCTTTTTTTAAATTTGGATTTAGTCAGTTGTAATTTATTCAACTAGTTGCAGTTGAATTCTGCCAACTAGTTGAATTAATCTGTTGAATTCCTGTTTGGTCAGTCATGATTTGATTTTCAACTGACTCCTGGGTCTACATGCTGCATGCTGAGAGACAATAATCATTCTGCAACAACACTGTTCTATATACGGAAGCATATAAGGGCCACAGTTAAAAAAACTTTTAAAACTCGAAATTTTGACTTTGAAACTCAAAATTTTGACTTGAGTTCTGAAGTTGAAATTTTGAGTTCTGAAGTTGAAATTTTGACTTTTAAACTCAAAATTTGGACTTTTTAAACTCAAATTTTTGATCTTTAAAAAAAAAAGTTGAATTTATAAGTCACAATTTTGAGTTCTGAAGTCAAAATTCCGAGTTTGAAAGTCAAAATTTTGAGTTTGAAAGACACGATTTTGAGTTTGAAAGTCAAAATTTTGAGTTTGAAAAACAAAATTTCGAGTTTGAAAGTCAAAATTTTGAGTTAACAAGTCAAGATTTCGAGATAACAAGTAAAAATTTCGAGTTAACAAGTAGATATTTTGAGATTTTATTCTTTAAACTGTGGCCCTTATATGCTTCCGTAACTGAAGAGGCCTTTTAAAACTAATCCTGGATGTGAACTAAAGGGCTAGATCAAATTATGCCACCACATATTGATTAGATAATTTGATGGGTTATGATATATCTACTTTTTGTTAGCTTCATAATAGCCTTCATTCTTTCTGTTCTCTCTCTCAACCATTCAAATTTGTCAATCAATCTTCCTTTTTCTTTTGTTCGATTTTTCTTCCTCTCAATCTCTCTCCTTATCTCTCTGTCTGCCTTTATTTCTATCATGATTATCTTCTTTCTTTCTTTCTGTATTTCTATCTCTCATCCACTTAATCTTTCTATCTGCTTTTTTGTCTACCTTTTTAAGTTTTTATAAGACTGTCCATCCATCTATTTTCTCTCCTTTCATTAAACTTAATCTTTCTCACAATGGGGGTTTCCTTTTTGTTCTGTCTTTCTACCCATCCTATATTCCTTTCCATTCCTCTTTATTTCTCTCTGTCTGTCCTATTTTTCCTTCTCTCTATTTTCAATCAACTTTTCTTTCTCCAATCTTTTTCTTTTTCTGTAACTTCTATTTTCCCCTTTTTTCCATTTTCTATTTGCCTTCCTTCCTGTCATATTTTTCGTTTGCCTTTATAAATAAAGATCTCTTTTTCTCTCTTTCTATCAATCTTTCTTTAGGTCTATCAAATTTTCTATTTACCTTTCTTTCTGCATTTCTATCTGCTCTTCATCATATATATCCACCTTTGTTAATTAACTTCTGTTCTGGGTATGTTGAAATAAATTTAACTATGTAGAATTTTTTTTGGTATGTTGAAATAAATTTAACTATGTAGAATTTTATCTATATGGAGGCTTAACTTTCCTGAACTCAAAGGAAGCTCCACTTTGTCTGAAAGTTCTAAGCAAGACATCCTTGTAATCAGCCTCTTCGCCAATTGACCCTCTTCAAAGGGCCCACAGAAGTCACCTCAGGGGGTCTCTGATATTGAGACACTGGAATGTCTCACATGTATGTTAGTTGATGAGCAATCAGATTTTAGGAGTGAAGATATTAATATTCAAGAGATAGGCCTAGTGGAAATTTCCATGAAAAGAAAGATTTCTGCAAGCCAATGGATTGTCAGCCTGCAGTGTATTCATGTGTGTATTGTTAAGTTAGAATTATAATGTGGAAGCACTTTATCTATCTGTCATCTATCTATCTATCTATCAACACTTTCTCCACATATAATGAAATATGTACTTTAAGGACTTTTGTCGCCTTCAAAATGGAAGGTGCATTTAATTCAGAAGGAACATGTACAAGATAAAGAATGTCATTCATTTTGCAATTTAGTATGTTTTGGTAGGGTTAATGGCCAAAAATGGACCTAATTTCTGCTTAATTGACCTCTTTGACCCTGCCTTTCCTCCACATCAAACCTGCAATTATGATTAGATAACATTGAACTTATGGTGAAATGTTTGAGCTTTCATTCTATTGAAGCTGCACATTTTTTTCGAATTTCACTTAATTAAATAAACATTTTATTGTGTTTTGGGATGTAATTTCTACCAGTTACACAATTTTAGTAACTGGATTATTGTGGTAAATGAAATAACACAGCAACCCTTTTCCTTTTCAAAAGTGTTATCAAACAATATTAAATCCCTCCTCCCTTCTCACCTTCCTCCCCCCCCCCTTCCCTCCCTTCCCCCCCCCCCCCCCCCCCCTTCCTTCTCCCCTCCCTTCGCCTCCTTCCTTCTCCCCCTTCCTTCTCCCCCTCCCTTCTCCCCCTCCCTTCTCCCCCTCCCTTCTCCCCCTCCCTTCTCCCCCTCCCTTCTCCCCCTCCCTTCTCCCCCTCCCTTCTCCCCCTCCCTTCTCCCCTTCCTTCTCCCCCTTCCTTCTCCCCCTCCCTTCTCCCCTTCCTTCTCCCCCTCCCTTCTCCCCCTCCCTTCTCCCCCTCCCTTCTCCCCCTCCCTTCTCCCCCTCCCTTCTCCCCCTCCCTTCTCCCCCTCCCTTCTCCCCCTCCCTTCTCCCCCTTCCTTCTCCCCCTCCCTTCTCCCCCTCCCTTCTCCCCTTCCTTCTCCCCCTTCCTTCTCCCCCTCCCTTCTCCCCTCCCTTCTCCCCTTCCTTCTCCCCCTCCCTTCTCCCCTTCCTTCTCCCCCTCCCTTCTCCCCTCCCTTCTCCCCTCCCTTCTCCCCCTCCCTTCTCCCCCTCCCTCCTCCCCTCCCTTCTCCCCTTCCTTCTCCCCGTCCTTCTCCCCCTTCCTTCTCCCCCTCCCTTCTCCCCTTCCTTCTCCCCCTCCCTTCTCCCCTTCCTTCTCCCCCTCCCTTCTCCCCTCCCTTCTCCCCTCCCTTCTCCCCTCCCTTCTCCCCCCTTCTCCTTGTTCTCTCTTCACTCATCCTCCCTTCCTCCATTAAAACAAATCGAATACAGTATATCTACCATATTTACTAGAAGCCACCCTGGACCCCTCTTTACACATTTTAGAATACCTTCCATGCAGCAGGGCCTCATTTGAGGAGGGACTATATTTGAGGGGGGGGGGCTATATTCGAGGCCGGCCTCTGTATTGAGTATCTTTTTCATGATACAAGAAATGATGAACTCAGTTGGAGCCCTTATTATTTTGGACATGCACCTTACTGCTTACCGGCTCAGTACCTCTATTGGAGGGGGGGGGGTGCTTCATTTGGAAAGCAATAAATTTACTTTGAAAAGGTCCCAAAGCTTGTTTTAGTGAACATCAAAAATAAGGCAGTGCTAGTTTTGTACTGATGCCATGACTTTTTATAGGATCAATGTCCAAAAATTTATATGCTTAAATAACAGAAATAATCATAAAGCATTGTATCTTAACAAAATGGTGAAATCAACATTATTGTTGAACATGGTTATAGTAAAGTAAAGCTAAATTTGGTGAATTATTTCTAATTGGAAGAAGTCTTGAGGTTTGATAATAATTAAAATATATGGCCCCAGTGCTGAAGTTCAGAACATGTATATACTGCCATCCCCCTTCAACAAAGATTCCTGGATCCACCCCCTTGAGTTGATTAGGCCTATATTCTAACAAACTAGCTACAATTTTGGAAATGAGGGCTACATGATTCAATATTGATATTACTGAAAATAAACCCCGTGCAATCTTTATTTACAAAAATATTGTTGGTGTTTCATTTATGCAAGAATGAACTAACTTCAATGAAGTGCGATATTCATTCAGGGTATTGATCAGGAGTATGAACAATTTAACTGGATATGAAGATTGTCTTTCATTTTCTTCAGTAGGATTTGTAATGAAATACAATATTTAATATGCTTTCACAATGAAACTAATCAAACTAGTTTTCATTCTCTCAATATTAGTATGAAAATGGTCATTGTAGGAATGTGTAGACATAAAGGCCGGTGTTCATTCTCAACAGTTCTGTGACCTATACATGAGAATGAAGAACGCCCTTTTTGTACCTTTAGATTGAACACCGGTGTTTATATTTATATGCAAAAAGTCCATTAAGTACGTATTTCATTCTGGGGTGGAGAATGGGCTGCTATCTACAGTCAACACAGAAATTATTTGCACACTTTGATTTTTCATCATATTTCACAGAAAAATGCCAATATGATACAACAAAAAGCCATCTTGTGTTTCAGAGTTGTGTTAGTAGGTTAGGATCACATGCACTTCATTTTTTACCAAAATGTAGTTTTCTGGAAAACTTGACAGAAGTGAATCAGGATGACAAAAAATTATTTGCACGCTTGAGCCAACTATCAGACACAGCATTTTTTTAAAGATACCACTCCAATTTTTTTTAAAGAAACAATGATGTTTAATTGTTTATGGTATCTATCTCTAAGACATTAACGTCAATTTGACATTATTTGGGGTTCACAGGTGGGATTGCAGGTGTTATCCAAGGATTGCACCATTTAGCATGTTTGTACTTAAAAGCAGCAATACTCATGAAATTGACTTGTAAAGTCCTTCAACATAGTTGAATAAGATAAGAAGTTAATTATGCAGGTTTTAGTGAAAAAACTTGTTCTATATGCCACCAAAACATGCCAGAAAATGCGCTCATGGTGAATTTGAGCTGAGAAAAAGCTGAAAATCACCTCTAACCAATTTATTTAACCGCTGGCTATTAGTGGCTAACCAATATTGGTTAAGACAGAATATATAGAGTTGTTTTCCTTAATATTTGCAAACAAAACAAGATTATTATTTGAATTTACCATATTGTAAGTATGACATATTCCACACATGGCCATGCATCAATTATCATGACTCATTCAGGCTTGCATATTCAATAATTATGACTTAAAATATTATAATAGCGAATAAATTTTAATTTCACTGTTCCCATTTACAAAAAAAACACTGATGAATGGCCTTCATTGGACTACCCTGTGAAGAAGCTACGCTAGTTGCAGGCTGGCTGATGGTAATGATATAGTGCAAAAATTTGAAAACTACTTTCTTGATAATCTCAACTGGCTTTTTTCCTGTGCTATAACAACCTATTCTGCACCACACACTGTCAAAATAGTCCACATGGGCAAAATTACATCTCATAATTATAATTTTTGCAGCTTGGTTCTGCCAATTTCACTGTTTTCTGGCATTCCATAATTGAATATTGAACCAAATAGTCAAACGAAACCTGCCAATTCATTTCTTTCTGTCAAATAGACATGATAATGAAGTTTTATTACTTAGTTTCATCAGACTTTCTTGTTTATCATCAGTTTTATAGCCATACACAGAAAAAAGAACATGGGATTGAGTGTATTCCTTGGGTAACCCCTTTAATTCCTCCTGTGAACCCCAAATATTGTCAGATTGATGTTAACAAGTTAAAGGTACCATAAACGCCATTGTTTCTTCGGAATAAAATTGGAGTATCATCTTTGAAATGTTGTTTCTGGTAGATGGCTCAGACGTGCAAATAATTTTTTGTCATCCGGATTCACTTTTTTCAAGTTTTCAAGAAAAATACTTTTCGGTAAAAAATTAAATGCATTTGATCCTAACCTACTAACATTACTCTGAAACTTTGGACAGTTTTTTTTATAATATTGGCATTTTTCTGTGAAATATGGTGAAAAATTAAAGTGTGCAAATAATTTCTGTGTTGACTGTATCTATCTGTCTATCTATCTATATATATCTGTCTATGTATCTGTCTATAATGTGTATCTTTCTTCCTGAGACAGTGTAACCTCTGAAGTGTTGAGAAGCTTTGCAACTTTCTTCCAGCAATGAACATTTGATAAAGGTGCACTTGCAAACAAGCACCTCCAAAATTTAAAACGCTCTCTGTAATACATGTACATTTTCAAATCATTTTCTGCATTTCATCAAGACTGTCACAAACCATTATTTTTGTAAAAAAATTAGTTAGTGTCAACACCTATTATGTAAACAGGAAATTATTTAAAAAAAAAAAAAAAAAATTAAGTTAGCTTCATTAGTAATCATTACATCCGACATAATCATGCATTCATATAATGTATTAAACACAGTTGAAGGTCAACCTCAGAAGTGGCAATTCATAAGATTTTCTGTATTCCATTGTACATGTAATACAGCAATCAAGATATCCTACTCAAATTTGTTGATTGGCACACAAACAAGCATGGTTGAGAAGAGGGGAGGAGCACAGTCTTGAGCAGACACACTATTTAAAAGTGGAGGGGGGGGGGGCCTTTCGATACCAAGTGACTCAAAAGAGTGTCTGCTTAAGACTGGGAGGAGCATAAAGATACACATTTATAGATAAAGAAATTGGCCAATTGGGGCCATTTGAGGGGTGGGGGTGAAGAAAGGGGGGGGGGGCTCATGAGGAGAGGAGGCTATAGTGGTCAGTGTGCTGATTAGTGATAAACACCCTCTTCCCTCAGTTGTTCATCAGATTTGATGGAGACATGACAGATATGCTCTGGCTTTTGATATGCAAGTTGGAAGTACTTAAACTTTTAAACATATCATAAAAAAGCGTTATCATATTGCTTCATTTATTCTAAAATGACTATGGAATAGACACTGCTTTATGTTAAGAATTTCATGTAAGAAGTGAAGTTGATTTTAAACAAGGAAATCATACAAAAAGTAAAAAAGGATAACATAACATGTCTGTGAAATGGGAATAACACATAGTCTAACATAGGTAAGTGGAGTTATTTATTGAGCATGGTTCCTCTTGAACCATTTGAACAGTCCATTGTCCACTATAATGAAAGATTGCCTCTGGTTGCACATCTTTTTTTGTTAATAGCTTAAATCATTAAGTTATCTGTTTTTTCAATCTTTAATTAAAATTGCCAATACAGGGCATTTTTGTTGTTCTAGGTAGGCAGGTAGGCCTATCTTTCAAATTTCCACAATGTTTTTGGATAGGGCATAACAGGATGTGTACCTTGAGAATTTTCATGGCAGGCCTACCACAAGAAATCTTTGTGGCATTCCATTCATGAGTAAAGATTGGCTTAGACTACTTCCATCATAATTTCATGGGGAAATGTGTAAATGATTATCTTGGATTCAGGCCACCCAAGGGTCCAGCTGCTGTCCATTTTGACAGGCAGGGCTGCTGGGTCCTCAGCTGTCAGTCTGTTCTGATAAGACACAGCAGCTTCTTCCCCACCCCTTCCTTTGGGACCCCCTCTCCCCCCCCCCCCTTTCATGAGGTTGACCACCCTCACCTCTGGTGTGAAATTGATAAACTACTGGCAAATGACCAAGCATAACTATCCTACATGGTCATCAGATAATGGTAACACCAGTGTCTGAGTGACAATGTGGCCCCATATTACCACGGGGCACATAACCACAGATTGAGTCTAAAATTCTGATAAAATCAGATTAGATACTTCAAACCACATGTGATCTTGGTGTCAAGTTTCAAATTTATTGCTGCACCCCCCTGCTTGCTGTTGCCTGTTAAGCACTGCCAGAGCTGATTAAGGGTGTCTTCTTGATAAGGTCACGTTACCCCAGGCAGAGGACCCTTTATCTTATCGTCCCCTTATCTTGGGGACCACGATAGAGTCGTCAAAATTAGGTAAACACCCGGACTGATTATTGAAATTAAAATAATGTCCTTCGGGACATCCACTTCACACTTAAATAGACTTCCAAGTCCAGTGAAGTAAATATTCCAGTCTTTTGCAGACTCACAGTGACTGCTTTTAATGAGACCATATCCCAGCCCCTCATTAAACTGACCTCAAGACATCTCCATGGTTCAAGTTAAACTTGTTCACTTTGGCCTTGGTAAGGGCTATTCCATCGTGGGGCATTTCATCTTCACCCCATTCGATGGTTGTCTTTCCTTCCTCAGCCTCAGGGCGCTCCTCGTGGAGAACTTCAAGAAGACGGGCCCTCGTGTTCCACTCATAATCCCCGGTATTGTTGTTGTTCTTGGCGCGAGGCATTTTCCAGTGTGCAGAGCTGTATATGCAAAGAAAATACAGATTTATTACAATTTTCAATTTAAACAAAAATATTTCAATTTACGCAATAGTTTAATGACTTCCTGGCTAATTGGCGAAAATAATCATTTTTAGAATATCCAGACACTTACAAGATTTTTCCAATAACAATTCTCATTTCGATCAGCCACCCATGCTGTATAATGCTCACCAGGCCAAGCTTTGATTTTGAATGTTATGTGTACAATCCTGTTTGGCTCTTATTATATAAGTTCGTTGCGATAACAAGTCTCTATAAATAACCAAGGGTGGATAAACATGATTGAGCATGTTCAGGAAGTGGAATTTGATCCACCACAAAAAGTGTAGATTAATTTTACTTTTAAATATATATCGGGGAAGCTTGGAAAGAGTTAGACAACTTTCTACGTTCTTGGACCCCCTGCTGACCATAACGACTATACCAACAACACTGTCAAGCTTCGAATCGTCGACGCTTTGCACTGTATCTGAACATGTTGTTACATGCACCACTATAAATAGGCTATAAGTAAAAAAGTAGGACATGGGTCATTTTTTAACCTTTATCTTATCAAATTATATAAGTTCCACCAGGCTAACTAGCAGGCTACAGTAGCCTGCTAAATCAGTTGCGAGCGGTAGCGAGCAGGCTACAACATTTCACTGCTGGTGCTGCCTTTCTGGTCCTCGCACACATGCATTTTTGAAGCAGCCTAGCTCAGTTCTACTGGGTTCTGCTGAGCGCGGACCTTAGGGGCAGCAGCGCGGACTTTAGAGGGAGCAGTCCTAGTGACCTAGATCCCAATTCGATACCCAATTCGACTTGAATTTCATCAGTCTGCAGCCTCGCTCGCTCGCCTGCTTATAAATACAGCAGACTGTGCTCAGTCAGGCTAACTAGTTGATCATCAGTGAACAAACGAGAATACCATAAGTCAAATTCATGGTTTTTGTTGCAATGTTTTAATAATTGGTAAGCATAGGCCTCTATATAATTATAGGCCTCTAAAATTTGTACACATTATTGGTCTTGTGTGATGACTACCAGGAGTGAACCAGCATCCACAACCAAGCAGCCAGGCGCATATATATGTCACCTTATAAAAAAAAGACGTTATTACAATTGTAGAGTATGGGCATGTGAGTGAGTGAGTGAGTGAGTTTGTGTTTTACGCCCCATCAGCACTGGTGTGGGCTATTTAGAGGCAAAGAGTATGGGCATGTCCTAGACCAATCAAATGCAAGTAAGTTGACAAGTATGGTAATTAGTAAACAGAAGAGGCTGGTCTTTGAGGCTCCATGACTGCCCATTTGTTTCCCAAAGCCAGTAGGTTCTTTTGCACAGAGATAAGTCAGATAACTCATCCTGCGGGAATGTCTCAACAAGAATCCATGAATTCAGAAGCCAAATTAAAAAGTCTCTCCACCATGCATATCGTCATTATGCAATATACTTCTTTTGTGCGCCTAATTGTACTCCGATACCAAATATGAGATATACTGATTTGTACTTTTCTACACTTCAAATGTACTCTTTCTTTCTCTAGGAATTCTTGGGTGAATCCACTGACTGTCATTTCTGACATAGCCGCAATTAATTGGTGATTAAACTATATTCATGAGTTGGTGAAAGTTGTTTCGTAGCCAGCCAACAGGCAGAGGCGGTGGAATGTCTCGAAAAGTCAAGGGGCACCTCGATCTTCTAGGTATTTCAGAGATAAAAATAACGTGCAAGCACTTTAACAGCTGCTTGTAGATCTATAGGTGCAAGTATCTACTAATATGCTATTTAATTCTATCTATCTATCTATCGATCTATCTATCTTTCTATTCCTTTCTTTCTTGCTTCCTTCCTTCCTGTCTTCATTCCTTCCTTCCTCCTTCCTTCTGTCTCTCCATTCCTTCCCTTCCTTCCCTTCCTTCCCTTCCTTCCCTTCCTTCCCTTCCCTTCCTTCCCTTCCTTCCCTTCCTTCCCTTCCTTCCCTTCCTTCCCTTCCTTCCCTTCCTTCTGTGGTGTTGTTAAGATGCCTTGTGTTTCCATATATTTTTGTGTTTTTAACAATCCCCCTGGCTGGCACTTGGCTGCTGCCATCACTGCAGCAGAACATTTAAAATTCGCGGGAAAATTGTACATTTTAGTTTAGAAAATAAAAATTTATTGTCACAGAAGTTTACCAAAAGTTGATGGAAGCAAGATAATATTCTATTCAGACTGCATGCCAAGTTTTAATGACATAGGTGAAACAGCACGACCAGGGGAGTTGTCATATTTTTTCCTGAAACTCCTCTTGCAATACAGGCTGCAAGCAGCTGTAAAAAAGGGCATTTGATCTATTTTTGGAATCAAAAGTGGTAGACCAAAAATCGATCAGTGCCCCTAAACGCTGCCGCCTCTGCCTGTGGGAAAGAGGGGGCATGCAACATTCGAGCCAAAAATATCAAATGCCCTTTTCTTTGTTCAAGCATGAGCCTTTCTCAACTCCCCAGGGATACAGCCAGGCAGCCGTTTCCAGCGCACAAATTAAATCACTCTACAATCGCCATCACTGCCTACAGCAAAGTACCCATTTACACAGGTCTGGTGAAGTGAAGCAGTTATGGAGGATCTGCTCAGTTCCACCACGCCATGGTTGGGGAGTCGAACTCTGCAACGTCTCAGTTACCAGACGAGCACCTTATCCACGATGGCACAAATCACTGAAGACAAGGTGCCCTGGGCATTGGTGCCCTGCACAACTTTTTGAGACGTTCTGACACCACTTTAAAAGTCTCTATGTGTGTAAGCGTCTAAGGGAGCAACCATTACATTTTTAGTAGGGGGGGGGGCTCTGAGAGTTTTCCTCAATGGGAAATTATATTTATAAGTAACCAAGACAATAAATTATTTTGAGCCTTGGAGCCCCAGGTTTTGAGCGTGCGCACCAGTGATGGAAATGCGGGGGAGCTCGGGGGAGCTGAGCTCCCTTGACCAAAAAACAGGGGGAGCTGTACCCTGCTACAGCTCCCCCAATGACCAGTAGTGAAACTACAATTATCATGTTACCTTTTCAGTCCTCATGGTATTTTTAGACAAAATTTGCTCTGGTGGACGAATTTTTTCCCTTTTTGAAAATTTGTAGTGGCGAGCCGCTGCCACACGACCCAAGAGCTCCCCCGACGAAAATTTCCATTTCCATCACTGGTGCGCACGATATGAATTATGACCCCAAATATTCTTTAAATCAAACAACATCATGTTAAGATAAACCCCCACCATCATGCAAGCGCCAGACATTTTTTATTTCAAGACAGCCTAGAACAACATGTAGAAAGACTCCCAACAGATCTAATTGTTGCTCCCTAAAGCCATTAGTAAAAAGTCTGTTACCTACCTTCTAGTATTACTATTAATGATGAGGTAAATGTGTTTGAATGCTGTCAAAGCTATAGACCTGCTGATCAATGTAATCATGTCACATACTTGCTGTAACCTGGGTATGCATTGCCATGTGTCACTATCAAAATTCAAATCAACCTAAAAATTTTAAAATCAGTTATCTGTCATCATATAATTATTCTACAAAAGGCACGTGCATGCATCCAAGTTTGTGCAGCAGGGTAAGAGAACTAGAACCATACAATTTTCTGAATGAAATCAGCAAAATATAAAGGCCCAACACCAGATTAACAAGCAGGCATGAACTAATAGCAGTGTAGTGTTTACCTGATCACCCAATTTTTTGAGTTTGCAGAATTTCCACCAGGTGGCTATGGGGCAGCAGCTAGGGGTGACACCAGGCGGTTATCGCGGAAACCAAACAGATTTTCATCGAAAATGGTAAACATTAAGTGGATTGGGGTGTTTTCTGTTGAAATGTAAGCCCCTGCCGATCGAATTGCAGTCTGCTTCAAGCAAGACCTACACTAAGCATCATAAAATCCTGGAATTTTCCGAAAAACGCGTAAGCTTTCTTTGATCTTATGAATAATCCTTTTTACTTTTGACTCTCACTTTAGCTCACTGTGGCCTGTCTCTCCGGATCTTTTCACTTCAGAGGATGGACACTTCGTCTACAGACTGGTCTTGAGACTTGTCACTCAGTCTATCATTCTTTGCTTCAACATTTTCTTATAATTTAGTTTAGGTGAAACATACCTGCATTGGCAACCGGGTGGCCAATAAAAAAGGGTTGGGGGTCACCGACCCAGTTGGTTGCCATTCAACTAGGCGACACACAACCGGGCAAGAACACTACCAACTGGGCGACAACCATCCGGGCGACATTACAGTCTGTCTCATTTCTAGAACGCTTGGTCGTTGTCAAGAAACGCTGGGTGCCCTTGTTTGTCTGGCCCGGTTACGCCGACCGGTGTAGCCCGACCACGTGGTCGGTTGACCGGTCAATCGAGAACAGTTGATAGCCCGGTCAATGTGCCAGACTGAGTTGTTTTTCTATATATGGCAGCCGTCGTAACAAATATAAATAAACAATTAAAACATGATTTTGGATGGTCCTAAAGCATGTGTTTGTATTATTTTGACTTTTTCACTGCTCCCAACATTGCAGCAACAAGCAACAACATGCAAACTGGCAGCTCTTTGTTTGTGCCAAAACCCGGAAGTTCACTTTGCCTTGTATTGAATTAGTAGACCGCCATACACCGAGCAAAAATGAGGAGAAACCAGACCAAACACCAGTTCACATGTTGTGAGACAAACTGTACAAACTATAGTCCAAATATTTTTTTTAATCAGTAGGTTTTCAGCAGGCTACAGCTAGCAGTAGACCTGTCAGCCAGCCGGCCGACCCAAAATTGGCTGGCTAGGAGGTGTAATCAGCTGGCTGCAGCTCAGCCATCACCCTAGGTGGCTGCAGCTGGCTTAAATAAGTAGTGGCTGGCTAGTCGGCTAGCCGGGCTTAACTAATATTTCGAGTTCAAGAATATGATACCTGGCAGAGAACAATACAAAAAAAACCCCCAAAAAATAGCATTTTTTCCTGTCAGCAATGGTATTACAGCCAAACACTTTGATATATAAAATTAGAGTGGACTGTGAAAATGGCACCTCGTGACTCATGATAGCCAATGAAGTGTCATCTTCTCTACTTTCAACATGGAAACATAGAGGCTGTTTGATTAGTCATGATCAAGAGAAAGCCATTTGACTTCTCATAACGGATTTTAGAGTGAAATGAAAATCAGATGCATAATCCTTTCGTTTGGCTGTCACAAACAAGTGGGATAAGTCCCCTTCAATCAAATTAACATTGAAAGTATTCGGTTTGATCATGACATATCATTAGCATGATGACACACGAAGTGCCATTTTCACCATGCCACAGTCAACTCTAATTCTACATCAAAGTGTTTGGCTGTAAAGCAACTTGTTGAAGAAAAGATCTTGCAAACAGAGAGATCTGATATGCTCAGGAAAACGTGTAGAATTCCCAACAAATTGCCATTGTTTGAAATATATAATAACTATGGGAAAGTTAAAATTGCAATTTGTGAGTCATGGAAACTGATGATGTGTCCTGATCATACTTTTAACAAAGGACAAAACTCTTCTTTCTTGTTGTTGTGGAAGAAAGGTTTACACGCGGGTCTGCAAAATCGGTTTACCCTCAATAAATAAAGATTGTCTATCCATTTAGGAACCATATTATAGCCTATTATCATTGTGCTGCATGTATAGAGGTTGAGTACAGTGATGATCAATCTTGAGAAGATCTGCTGTGTCATAGCTAATTTTATTAGTGTAAGAATCAAATTAATAGGCCTAATCCCAGTGCCCCTTATTTACTATTTAGGCCATAAAAGAATAACACAGATATAGAAATCAAGATTCAAGATAGAAAAATAAATTTTTAAAAAACACAGAAAAAGTTATCTATTGAATATTATGATATTCAATCAATCAAATATCTTAAATAAAAGTGCTACAAAGTAATAGAAAAGCAAATATAAAACCCTGTAACAATCTTTCCTTTCATTCAGCTGCTAATTGCCATCAGGGGCTAATTGGCTGAATTGCACTTCAAGTGTCATGCAGTAACTTGAGCAAACTTGACACCAAGAGCAATCCAAGTGAATAAAGTAGCAAAGGTGAACTAATTGCAATGTAGGATTGCCAGAGCTTTGATTGCCTTATAATACAGCATCCTACCTCAAAATCTCAGGGCTTTTTGTGCCAGGCCAATCGGCGGCCGTCGGCGATCCTGTATCGGCGGCGGCTGGCTGGCTACAGAGAAGATCTGGCGGCGGCTCTCTGCATTCATAATCGGCGGCTAAGCTGACTATTTTCGGCGGCTGACAGGTCTAGCTAGCAGCCTGCTCAAGTTGCGAGTGTTAGCGCTCAGCTACAACATTTAATTCTCTGGAGGTTCTGTATTTCACGTCCTGGCTTATAAGCTCTAATATGAATTTCTGATTGCAGCCCAGCACAGTTCTGCTGAGTTCTGCTGAGTGCAGACCTGATAGGTAGCTGCCCTACAGTTTGTCTCATCTAACATGCGAACTGGTGTTTGGCCTGATTGCTCAGTATCTAAAAATCGCACAGTAGACCTACACATACTCTCAGGTAGATGAGCTGATTTGCAATCTGTTTGTCAAATTTTTGCGATGTTTTAGTGCCGCTTTTGCCCGAATTTTGGCAATTTTTGACGTCGGCAGTCAATTTCCACGAAATTGTTAACATAGGCCGTGATAGTGGAACTCTCCTTTTTCCAGCTCTCCTGTGTTGACGAGCAGAATAAAACTATTTCCGGGAACAAGCTGCCATTTTGTATCATTGCTGAGTCAGTGGAGCCGGTATTCCAGGCCCCAGGGCCCTTTTAATCCATTGAAAACATTACGGATTTGCATTGCCGAGTCTTAAATGGAATGTTTAGCATGGATTGCCACCATATTCCGGTACTGTCAGGCTGATTAGACTTTGTTACGGACCTTACAAACCCCGGCTCCATTGTAAATTCCCAGGCTGATGTTTCCGGAAATTGTTTTATTCTGCTCGTCAACACATGAGAGCTGGAAAAAGGAGAGTTCCACTAACGCCTGCTATTTATGATGCAAACAATGACACAATGGGCCTTGACGTCACAGAAACACACTGCAGCGCCACTCTTAAATTAGTTCCAGGTAACTTGGTGCCAGTACCAATCCCCTAAGCCCATGCATTGATTTTAAACAAATCTCAGTTCCCATGGTAGATGAGACAAACTGTAGTGCCTCAGATGCCAATTTGACACACAATTTGATGTGAATTTCGTCAGTCTGCAGCGTGGCTCAATCACCTGCTTACAGAGTGTTGTCACTTGTCACTCTGACAGGGTTTTCAGCTGATAAATAAAAACATACCATACCTGATTCTCGTCTGTCTCATTTGGAAGTATTGGCATATTGTAGCCCTGGTTGTGGGGTAGTCCCATTTGAACAACATTGCTGTCAACACAGTTCAAGAAGCCATTTTAAGCTTCTATGCTATTTTGACATCATCCATGCTGCTGTGCTGTCACAATGGTGGATGATGTCACAAGGCAGGGGACGTCACAAACATGTGAGCTAAAAATAGTCTCAAAGTTGACGCAGAGCAGTTGCAATTTATTTTTGTAAGCGGGGCGACTTTTTAATAATTGGGGGGGGCTACCTTTGAGTGTTCCTCGGGGTGAAATTAATTCACAACGCCAGTGATTATTTTTTTCAAGCGCACGAAGTCTCCAAATAATCATTATGGGATTGTGACATTATGACTTGGTGGTTGAGGTGATTAAATCGTTATTTCGTTTCCAGCCGAAGACTCGGGCACTAAATGCGTGTACATGGATAAAATTCCAGATATATGAAACACTTTTGTATTTGTACAGGAGGTCATATACGAAAGAGGCACAAGCCAAGGTGTATGCCTCTCAGAACAATTTCATACTTGTCTAATGTCTATGTATATATTTTCGTATTATCACTGTAGTGAAGCATTGTTTAGGTCAAATAAACCACTTCTGTCTGTCTATCTGTCTGTATTATTCTTTAAAATGCTACAATCAATACTTCTGTCGCTACTGTAACACATGTATACAATTTTTCGGTCTAACAAGAATCCTTTTTGGTCTAAGACTTCTGACAAGAGGTGCCTCTTTGTCAGACCGAATGTCGCTCCAGTGTTGTATACTCCCATGTCTTTGGGAATTAATAGGTACATTTTCTACAGTTGCCTTCTTGCGTGCTCATTTACAGATATCTATAGACCTATAATATATGCCAATGTGACAGTGCATGTGTCCCGATGGGCTTTTCTAGTAAAGTAATAAACTACTGTAGAATGGGATAAATTTGGCAATCCAGGGGAAGGTTGGCATTATTTTAACCCACTTAATTGAAGAAATGCCTACTTTCCTCACTGACACATGTTTCTATGGCAAAGTTGCCACCTGTGTGAGCAAGGAAAGTTGGCATTTCTGCCATTAAGTGGGTTAAAATTATGAAATAGGTCACCAACTTTCCCCGGATTGCCAACTTTACCCTGTTTTACGGTGTACAGTTTGTCTCATCAAGCATGTGAACTGTCCCAGTTAAAATTTTTGAAAGAACAATATGGATAATACTTGTATAATTTTGGCCTGTTGTTGTGGTGAATTACTTCTCATTAAACTTATAACTGGACAAATTTTTCTTTGCAGTTTGATCGATAACTTTTGAAAATGGCTGAAGGAGACAACTTCAATCGCTGGAGAGACAAGAAAGAGGAAGATGAAGGAGAAGAAAAGGAAGAAGAGCCCACACCAGAGGAAGAATCTCAGCCTGAAGTATGATGCTCACTTTAGTTGCCTGTCTTGATTCTGAATTTCAGATTGCAATAATTGATCATGTTGGTGCTACTGTCTTCCAAACCTATTCTTATGTTCAGATGACAGTTATTACAAGTCAGACAGCAAGTGGTTTTCCTTGAAAATCTGTAACATAGTTTTGCGAACAATCTTAACTCGCCACCCCACCCTTGGGAACAGGGAGTACCTGAACTTGCAATAATATTGATGCAAACAATCTAGACGAAAACATGCCACTGATCCCAATGCTATTTCAATGGGCCTTTTACCTAGAAATTTGGTACCATATCCAACTCCTTTAAAACCTATTGGAAGGTCTTTAGAGAAGTGTCTCATGCATCCAATGGTAAAATGATATCGGACATTAAGGCTGCTATGCGTTCCACTTAATACATGTTTGTAAATGCCCTCAGAAAGTTGCAAATTATTTGTGTTTGTTTAATTGCTATTTCAAATAATATTTTTGAAACACATATTGTTATAATTTGCAGGATGCTGAGTCACCTGAAAGCACATGTAAGTAATATTGAAGTGCCGCGGTGCCCCTTTATTTTTGTTTAAAATGTGAGTGAAAGAGATTTTAGCTGATTAAAACTTTGGTTTCTGTGACAGCTGAAATGCTCCTGAGACTTCTGAAGAATTCTCTTGGACTTACAAAACCAGAAGACAAACTTCAGGTGTTAGAGTCGCTTGACCTGGATGGCGTAGCTGCCTACATCAACAGCGGAAAGGCCAAGAACATCATCACCATGGCTGGTGCTGGAATATCAACCTGTGAGTATTGATTGTGGCTTGTAATTTCTTTTGGTATTTTCATTCTAAGTTATATAGTATCTATACATTAATAGTTTGATATGTCTGTCTACTGATGTCTTTCTGTTCGTTGTCTCTATCCAAAGATCTGCCATATATATTCTCATTAGGCACACACTACCTAGTGATAGGTGCGCAATGCACATCCCACATCCTCGGCTTAAAGTACACCTTAGTTATCATCTAAGCTGCCACTAACACCTTCATTTTGGTAAAAATTGTCATAATTCAATTCTGAAAAATGGCGGATGTCACACCCCGGAGTTGCTCAAATGTGCATACTAGCAGCAGGCAGGGGCATATCTAGAAAAGGCCTGAGGAGGGGGGCCATTGAATGCAGCAAATGTGCGGGTCACCAGGCTTTAAATCCATTGATTTTTTTTCTGTTGGTCTTCCATTGGAAAATAATTAAAGAATACTTTGTCATGGAGTATTTCTATATTTGTCAGCTTCAGAAGTTTTGTTTTTGCGGGTAGTTAAGGAAGCCAAAGAATAGAGGGGCTGGATTCCTTGGTGCCATCACAATAATAGTAGTCCGGGGTCAGTGGTAGAAATCTACTTCAATGGCTGTGGAGCCACATGTGGCTCCGGACTGTAAAATCTCAGGAGCCATTTATTGTGTTGTTGGAGCCATAGTTTTTCAAAAATGTATTAAATAGCTAAGTTTTATAAATTTCTTGTATCCATGTTATCTTCAAAGTAAAGTGCACAGTTGCAAATTGCCATTAATGACAACACCTTTGGGCTTTGGTAACCATTCTCTTGCTGGAAGATTTGTTTTTGAAGTAAAATTACAATTAACTGAAGCATGGCACTTCTACAGTAATTGTAATCAAGGCTCTCAACCTCTTGGCTTCAATTGAATGAACTTCACCTGATAGCGTTGATGGCTAGACTAAGAGGAGCTGCATGTACGCCACTTAAGATGTTTTATATTTTGCAGCTGCTGGAATCCCTGATTTCCGAAGTCCCACAACAGGACTCTACGCTAACCTCCAGAAGTACAACCTCCCCTCCCCCACTGCCATATTTGAGATTAACTTCTTCAAGGTTTGTATGATGCTGGTTTCATTGAGTGAGGTTGCTGCCCAATTAAAGTGAAGTGCTGTATGTGCGCTTCTGAGTGAGTTCAGCATTTGTTTTCATGTCTCCACCATGGGGCGCTTGCTACAGCGAAAGAGTGAACCAAAATGTAATGAAGTAGAGGACGATCATTCCCGTTCATTTTCATTATTATACAGTGTCAAACTGTCAGAACTATTACCCTATTTTGCTGCTGCAGCAAAGCTCCCAAGTGCAGATATTTTTATTCTCTTCAGAAAGCAGAATGCTGTAGATATCTGAAGTCTGAATGCATGTCAGTAGATGTCTGAACATACAATAAGTTATAAAAGCCTCTGTATCAACATTTTATGCGCTTAACATGGTGATATTGATGATTGATTGCCATTTCCTTTATTAGGAGAATCCAGAACCTTTCTTTCAACTTGCCAAAGAACTCTGGCCTGGCACGTACGTGGTAAGAACATTTTATAAATAAAACGCATAAAATTTCAATTTTGTGCAGACTGTGCTTCAAATAGATGATATATTTAATTGGTGATGCCTTTAATTTGTATCTGATTCAGTCTTTGTTGTCATGACTGGATGATCAGGATTTGATTCACTAATATAAGAGGATTGCACAATAAGCCTGGCTTAGCCAGCAGTTTAATGAAATACATAAACTAAAAGATCTGCAGATCTTTATTGTTTGAATGTTTTCTTTTGTGTAGCCCACCACAAGCCACTTCTTCATTAAGATGCTGAAAGACAAGGGGCTGCTGAAAAGACATTATACTCAGGTATGCAAGATCTAAGGCATTATATGGGGTTAATACAGGGTACTCCGCGGCTTTTCCCATCTTTCCCATGTAAATGTTTTGGCCCGGGGGGGGGGGCATGGCCCAACGCCCCCCCTCAATACGCCACCGTATATAAAACAACTTTATGACACAGTGTTACTATATATATATATATATATGAAGTTATTTGGTTAATGGTGCTGGAAATTGCGATTGAATATGTTATTTGTATTGAACAGAATGTAGATACACTGGAGCGAGTGGCAGGCCTTGAAGATGATGACATTGTGGAAGCGCATGGCTCTTTTCACGCTGGCCACTGCATGGAGTGCAGCAAGGAGTACTCCCAGGAGTGGATGAAAGGTCAGATTATTTTGTTTTTAGAATGCTATTATCTTGCATAAAGTCATGTATGGCTGTAACTTGTAACATGCTCAAAAAAAGGTCCAAGTAAAATTTCAGATAACTTATTGGCCACCCAGAGAATCTGCCCTAGACAAATAGAATTCATGTCTTACAGTGTCAGCTATTGAGAAGGAAAAATGCCAGATTGATTCATGAATTTAATGCCTATTACTTAATATTGGCATCTAGCACTGCATGTTTATATACATCAGCAGATTAACATAGTCATTGGTCACTGTGCCAAGCTGATCGAGTTTAATTACAGTAGAGTCCCAGCATTGGATTTCCTAAAGATTGCTTTATATCAAATTAATGATGTAATAGCACAATTGCCCATGAGCGACGCTGGAAGTGATACCTACCTGATTCGTGTGTCTCTCTGCTCATTGATTGACCTGTTTACTGGAGGCCTGGCTTGAGTGTGTTGCTGGAGCGTGATTAGCATAAAGTACATATGTACATTTCATCAATTTATTATGGTCCAATCATGGTAATGCTTGATCATCACTGTGTATTGTGAGGAATGCTTAAAACCCTGGTGCTCATTTTCTGCATTTGATGTACCCTCCTACGGTTATGTAAAACTCAGTATATTTTCTTGCAGAAGAAATATTTTCAGCTAGAACTCCAAAATGTCAACTGGATTCTTGCGATGGAACAATTAAACCTGGTGAGTTACCATTGAAAACGGTCCATTCTGTCATTTTTGTCTTCAAACTTGTACATTTTCGTAGGTTTAGATGTTAAGACCTCAGGTCTCGCGACCTATAGCTTTATGAATGCTTGAAGTTCTTTTTCTTTTGTTTGCAGACATCATATTCTTCGGAGAGGCATTACCATCGAGATTCTTTCAATTAATTCAGGATGTAAGTGAACCTTTTTCTCATATGTATTTAAGTTAAGTTGATAATAGACTGTTTTTTTTAGACATTTGAGCATAACATTGAGAGGTAAATTAGGAAAATGCTAAGGGCTATTCCATTTAAAAACCTGGGAGGGGGTTGGTCAGGTTGATTTATTTTTCGTAAGATGGATGTAGGGATCGGCGGAAATTCGCTTCAGATGTATGGTGGGATGCAAAAGAAATCACTTTAGATGTACGGGGGTGCATTATCGCTCAATGAAGGCTTACGCATTGTAATAATAAAATTTTTATTTGATGCATGTGGGGTGGGTAAAAAATGTAACCTGACCACCCCACCCCCAGGTTTTTAAATGGAATAGCCCTAAATAGTGGCTGTGGAGAGTAGTGGTTAGTTGGCATGTGTGCCTGGTGTTTTGTTGATGCAGGTTCAAACCCCACTCTGCCATGTCCAGAGGTTCACTAGTAGTTTTGATACTTGTAAAAAATAAAATATGATTTTTTCCAAAAAAAAGTACTGTAAATTTATTGGAAAATTAACAAATAAAGATTTTCACTGACAGACGACTAAATATGCATGTTTTAAATATAATTTGATAATACACTGCACTAAACGTTAACCTTGTCAATTGTAGGACTTCCCTGATTGTGACTTGTTGATTGTCATGGGTACGTCTTTAGTTGTTCAACCATTCGCTTCTTTAGTGCAGAGGTAAGTGCAGGATTTTGTGCCTGGGACTCATTCTCCAAATTTGTTGAAATTTTTATCTTAATACTCACATTCTTGAGTAATAGTTGTAAAATGTTAACCAACTCACCTGTAGGGAATTGTTATATCGCTCATTTATCTTTACAATCTTACATGAGAGTCATTTCAGGTTCTCTTGGCATGTTTGAAACACATTGAATATGTACATGTACAGATGATAGATACACTGGTAACAGGAATAAGTCAATGAACAGTTTTTGAACATTAGGTAAATTTGTACATATAGTGACATATTTTTCACACCACTATGTTTGTACCATGGCAGTTTATCCATATATTCTGTAATATGCTTGTCTATTGGTTTTTTCAAGGATTTCTGATTAGATAAGACACTGAAATGCAAAAAAATTACCCCTTCAATTTGACTCACGGTAAATCAGTTTGTGACTTTGGGTTTTTGTTTGAAGGAGGCATGATGAAAGATTGCAATGCCTCCTATGCATGTATGTACAAGTTTTCATTTGATACAGTATGTATTATATAGATCTATAATATATATGTTATTATTGACTATACAGGGTCTCATCTGTACCTTATACAGATGCGCATTGCGTTGACAGTGACAATTAATGTCTTGAGAATTATCACATCCTGGCTATGTGGGCCTGGTTTCAGGTTAACGCGTTTGATGAGAGGTTCTTGCATTTTGTGCTGTGTTTGATTCCCTGTTTAATGTTTTTGTCTCCAAAATTGTTTATAATGTTCAGGTCTCAATTTACTCCCAATTTTATTTATTACATAAAAAATGAAATTGTGACAACCTGATGTAGTTTCACATTTGAAATTTTCTCCAGAGCCTTATCATATTAGGCTTATGGCTGCTATTTACAATAGATGATCTTGACCCACTTCTCAATGTTTGGCACTACAGGGGCTTTATCATTACCCTAGACAAGGTACCGTAATATGGGGTGAATAGGGACACAGGGGTGAATCGGGACAAGACAGGAATGTGTATTATCTCTTCATAGATCAACCACTTCTACTCAACCTAGGGAATTAATTTTTCGTACATGTATAGTACACATACCAGCGCATATTGTAATAGAATTTCATACTTCTAACTGAAGGCAGTGAGGAGCTGCAGCACCTTAAATTTGGCCCTGCATAATTTGAATTTTAACATACTGGTCAAAACTTTGCTCATTCCTCAAAAAATATAAACACCAGAGCCATCATACTAGCTGGAAATTTTTTAAAAAATTTGATATGGTATCAGGGAACCAGAATAGTAGACTAGATGTGGGATTATGTATGTTTGGTCATGGGTTAAGATCCAGGTCAATGGCAAAGTTTCGGGAATAATAAAAATAAAATCTACCAATTTTCATTTGAATGTACTGGGATGGCTTTTTGCCCTGGGTGATTCACCCAGGGTACTTTTTTTTTTAAAAACCAGTCTGAGAGGTTTTCTAAGAAGTGTTGTCCTGGCATGAATAGGGGTGTGGGTACAGCCAATATGGCCAATTCATGTTCTAATGATGTTATAGTAAAATGCGTTTCAGATTTGGGTTGAGTTGGGTTGAGTTGATTTTTTTTTTTTTTTTAATTAAAATTTTTTTTATTTTACGGTTTGTTAATAGATTGTTTGAGTCTAGAGGGACTGTTTTCAAGCTGACTTTGCATTATAATATCGCCCACATGACAATCGTCCATGCGTTTCAAGGAAGGCCAATAATGCATTTAGCATTTGCTTTTTGCAGTGCATCTATTCTCAAAGCAGTCTAACAATGCTAATTGCAATTCTGCAAGTTCTAAAACCTATTTTCATCCTCAGTTTACCAAATTGCCATTGAGGAACAGCACTTGAAGGCAATCTGACAGGTGTCAAAGCTGATTACACTTCGCAGTGCAGTGCTCCTTTGATGTTATATCCATGGATCTTATGCTTAGGCCTATTACTCATTCCCAACAGAACACAGGGTTTGAATCCTCGGATTCTTGTTGATAAATATTATTGAACTTGGCATCATTTATTCTAGATTTAGTCCAGAATTCACCTGCGAAATTAGCAGATAACTACATTTTTTGATAGTTTTCTGCCTTTTATCACATTTTTAAAAATCTGTATATTATCAATGAAATTGATTTCGGATTTTCCTCAACATTTTTTTCTGGCATGTTGAGCATGTTTTCTAATATTCATTCACAAGGAACAATCACTCAAAGTAGGTAGGGAGTATTAATAGTGTAAATAATGGAGTGTCCCGATTCACCCTAAAGTATGGGGTGAATTGGGACAGTGGTTTTCTTGGCCTGGAGCAATGGGGATTTAAGATATCATTTCAAGCTTCTAGGGGTACTTAGACCTTGTAAACAGACACAATTTGGCACTAAATTTTGATTTCTAGATTGATTTTTGTCCATGCTATGACAGAAAAACAGCCAATTCTGTCCCGATTCACCCCATATTACGGTATTGATTAATGATTTCTCCTCTCCTACTGTTGATTATCATCAATGATTGATACTCTTACTTGATACTCGTCTCCTACTGCTGATTATCATTACGTATCATTGATTGATACGCTTATAAAATTGATACTCTCATTCTAGCCACACACAATGTGATCGTGGTTTGTGACGTTTTTGTGTATGAAATATATTATAATGATAACGTCACAGCACCTTCGATTGTGGTGTGCGCGATTCTGGCTATCACATTATTTTGAACATTTCCTCTCTTTGTCTTGTTATTTTGCTTTCTAGGGTACCAGCAACTTGCCCTAGGTTGTATATCAACAATGAGAAAGCCACGTGGTTTGTAAGTGCCTTTCGTGTTCTGTTTCTATTTAGTCATGATTATTTTATCAGTTGTTGTTTATGTTCATCACAGAGTCCCCTCCACATGTCCGCGGTTGTACATCAATCTCGAGAAACCACAATGGTTTGTAAGTGTCAAGCTGCTGTTCTTATTTTTGCTCAAGTCTTCTCATTTTGGGCTTGTTCTAACTTTCCATTCTCTTCTATCATACTGAGGGACTCCTATTCAATGAATTTGTGTTTGCAGCGTGTTTAGGTGTCCATTTCTTACTTTTTTGTATTTTCCAGGGACTCTCCTATTCCATTTACTATCAAAAAATTCCGAAAAGTCCTTATTTTTCCCTATTTTCCAAAGAGTATACCAACCTATGTGTCAATTTTAGTGTGTTAAACAGTACTTTCAATCACTGTTCAGGCTGTCTTTGTAATATAAGTGCATCAGAGGTTATCATACCTGTACTTCAAGAGGTGAGCGTATTGTACACTTCGCGTCACAATTGGACATCTTTTGAGCAATCAGCCTATTTTGTTCCTATTTTTTGCAAATCAGATTCCTATTTTCCTATTTTTTGAGGCAGTTGGCTCTTGAAACTCTTGAGAATGACATTACTTTCAAATCTTGTTCAACACTCCTTTAAATTGTGTTTGTGTAGTTTAAAAAACATTGGTCCAACAATAATTATTGATGAAATTGATCAATTTTGTTACATTGTATTAGAAAAACGAGTTCTTCGTTCATTCGATGAAATCTGGATACTGCAGTAAAAGAAACAATTGACATTTTATGATAAGTGAAATCTTCTCACACTATTTGTCCAAAATTTCCTCACATTTGCAGGACCATCATTTGTCTTCCATACTTCATCACATTATTTTGTTGTCTTTTGTATTGTACGTTGAACATTTAGAATTTATTGTAGAAAATTAATAGAAAGCTAGAATGTAGAAGTAGTATTTATTGTTAAAAATCAATAGTAGCTCCAACTGAATGATGTTTACTTAAAATGGCTCTTGATGTTTGTAGGCTTAGGGTAGTCCATAATTTTTCAGATCTTTGATCAAATTCAATGTCAATTAATAAGACCCTGCCCCCTTGTTCCTGTGTCTGTGTTGATGTGTCTTATGGGCTAATAACATAGTTAATTAATATGGATTTAAATTGAATTGGAAGATTACTTTAACTGAAGAATTCCACTTAAAATGTTCCACATGTCAAACCTATCTGCAAAACACAAAACAATTGAGTAGGAGTTCAGCAGCCAAGTCTTTGTTTTTGGTGCACGGGTGTGCTTTCCTTTGAAGTAAGAATGTCCTCTCCTCCCATTGCTATCCTATGCATGGTGATTCATAAAGGATATGTATTGTCTTCTTTGGATAAGACATTTTCAAGTTAATGAAACATTTATTTGAATATATCACATTAAAAGCATATTCATTAAAATTTTGTATGATAATGTAATGTAATGTAATACAATAAGACCATTTAAGGTGATCTGCAAGGGTGTCAGAACAGGGGCGTAGGCAACTGCCCGTCCTGGCTTTGTTCAAGGGGGCAGGGGGGCAATAATTAAGTGAGCACTCTTTAGATCTTGAAAACAATAAACAACTTAGGACTTATTTAAAGGTTGAATTTGTAAGTATATATTGACGCTGTATTATAATTTTGTCGTGGGTAGGCCTATGCCCTTTTCATCCAGCCACCCTTGTCTCCCTCGCTTCCTTCTGGCACCCCTGGTTACAATCTTACTAATTTAATTGCATTAAAAATACCCAAGTATAGAATTTTCATTGGCATGTAAGTTTTGGTCTAATCTTACTATTAATTTTTACAAAACCACTTAATTTAAAGTTGTTAATAAAAGTGACAGCCATGCTTATATCTGACTCTCTTGTGATTGCAGGGGGACACAATGTTGTCCATGTTCGGTTTGGGTCATGGTTTCAACTTTGATTCGGAAGATAATTATAGGTATGCTTTGTGAGCCTTATTGCCATTTGTATGTTCCTAATAATTTTGAATCCAGCTGATTAAAATGCTCTAAAGATTTATAAATGTAGGTTAACCAATAACCATCATAACTTAGGTCAGTTGATATGATATCAGTGTATTGATGTACATGTAATATTGTGTATCTGTGATTACCGGAAATAAACAGTGTAATTCTTCTTCCTGAGAGTATTTGATTAGATTTTACAGATGTGCTTTTATGCTGTGGCTGTAATTAGAATTATGCTGTCCTATAATTATTGGTCTTGCAATAAATCTTTGCTTATTTCTTCTTGTTACAGGGACTTGTTTTGGGAAGGCTCCTGTGATGATGGCTGTATGGAACTTGCCAAAAAGATAGGCTGGGAAGTATGTAATATTTTTATAAATTTATATCATTGCAAATACTTGTAGCTTTCAATTTAATCAACAAGAGTTGGTTAGAGGGTAATTTGGCTCAGGAGGAAGACTTATGATCCAACTGTTCTGTACATTACAAATTAAATTTTAACATTAAGATAACAGCATGTGTCAGTTTGAATGGTGTTTTTGAATCAACTTTTTTCTGTGTGTCTTTGCATATATAATCCTGATTTCAAATGATTCTCATGCCAAGTTGACTCACAAAGTACTGAAGAGTGAAGTTCATTTGAAATTTCAGAAAGAATTCAAATCCATGATAGCCACGGAGTGTGCTCGCTTGGGTGCTACATCTGAATCTGCTGATGCCAAAAGTATAGACCAGGTAATATGACTATATCATATCATGTTTTCTCATTGATCAGATCACCATATCAAATACTGAAGTACATGATCATGAGATGTGTAAATGTGTATTTTAAGCATTGAAGTCAGCTATTATGAAGTTGACATGTATTTAGTACAATACACTTGGCATCCTCCAACAGGTCCCCTGCATATGAGGGTGCACACCGATGCAATGATACATTGTCCGATATGTCTATGTCTATGGGTCATTTAAAGTGCAGTATGTGAAAATCTATCAATATGAATGCTTGAAAGAAATATACCCATCATGACCGACACACAAACAGTTAAAAAAAAGTATAAGGTTGACTAATTTGACACGATGTTGGCTGTTCATATAATTAATAATGGAGACCTTTGATCTGCTCCAATGGATGGTACTTTCTAACTACTATGGAGTTATTTTTTTCGAAGTATTTATGTTTTTTTTATTACAGGACAAACCTCCAACAGCAAGCAATTGTGGATCAGGTGATGGAGGCTCCAAAATATGAAAGATGAACTAATCGTATGCTGTAATGCTGGACTTCTAAATTAAATTGACTTTTACCTCACCACAAAAATGTTGTTGTAATGAGCAGCTTGCAGAGTCAGCCAATATATTGCCCTAAAACCTGTTTGAGCAGCTAAAGGCACAAATAACTTGTTATGTAGTAGGGTTTGAAATTTGAATTAAAATCTTTAGATTAAGTGAGACCTCATTCTTCATATTCACGGAATAGTTTAATTGGCCTACCTTCAGGCTGCAACTGGTACTTTCCTTTCTTTGTTAAAATTTTTTTTAAATTTCGTTGGTGTGTGAGATTATGATGCAGTGCCCATGGTCCATTAGAGGCTCTTGTTTTCAAGTAATGTTAGTCTCCTTGTGAAAAATTGCTTTCACTTATCAATTGCTTATATACGTACCTCAAATTTCAAACCCTACTATAACAGCTAACTGGCTAATTGATAGACACATGTTTAACCTTTTATGTATATAGATTAAGCAAAGCTGGGCTATAGCTGTTGTTGGTGAATACCCATTGAATGTACGAGTTTACTTCTGAAAAGTGATCTCTCTAGTTGGCCTTTTGTGCATCCTTCCTTCACTCCTTAACTTAAGTACCAAGAATTATAATATTCTATATTAAACTGAGTTTTAATGAAATTTAGAAAATTTTTCAACTGGATCTCAAAAAGTGATACACATATGATGTGCCTGTTTTGTAATCAAGAGTTGTAGGGAATCAGGAAACATGGGTGATATATGTACGTGTCATAACTGAAATTTTCTTAAACTTTTTTCCTGTAGGTAGAAAACTAAAAACAAATGCAGATTTAGATTTTCCATGTTTTCTGTATGATAGTGCATGCCTGTTGTAAATTGTATTGTGATCAACCCAATAGACCTGTTTCGTTGTCACACTGTCAGAGAACCTAGTCAACTCAGAAAGTGGTTGTGAAGTTAGACAAAAATAGATGATAATGGCTCTATGCCTAGTTTCAGCCAGAACTTTGGTAGATAATTTCTTGTTTCAGTCATATTTTCAAGGTATTTGATTGGATTATAACAGCCTAATGGACGTTTTAATTGGTTGTGGAGCTACCCTATGTCATGCTAAAGCATATAGCTACATACACAGGGTATTATCTCAATCAATAGCTCACTCATTTATGCATGTATCAATCTTAAAAGCCTGGAAAATCTTAAAGAGTGCTTGAATTAACTGTTCTGCAGGGTTTAAAAGCACTTGACTTAGTGAATTAAATAGTGCATATGTAGATTCCAGAATATTATATTTCCCCAAGGCTGTCATTGTTGGATAATGCATATAAATTAAATGAAAATGTGTCTCCCAATTACAAACCATTAGTACAATTAAATTTGATTATTCGAAGCAGTTTAATACTCTGAGTCTCTGAGTGTTGGCAAAGCTGAAAAGGCCCATTCTTGAAATAAATATTATAAGAAAAGGTGCCCTGGTAGCCCGCACCCTGTACTCGAAATAACTTAAATGGATCCATTGCAAATTAGACATTGTTCTCCAATTTCATAGGGTCAATACATTGTTGTAATAGACAAACTAATCTGCTTCATGGGTGGACAGCCCGAAAAATGTGCAATAACTAATATATTTAATTTTAACATGTAATAACTTTGTGTATAAATTGTTTGTTATGTATATTTCTCGAATATTCAGCTAGTAGGCGACTGCCGGCTTTTACTGTGTACCTTAAACAAGGTCAATTTATATGCACCTATTTATTGTATTTTATTGAGATTTTTGCACTTTTACAGGGATGTTATATTTCATGATATATATATATGATCTGTTAATTTGAAAGCTGTTAATTTGGTTATGGTGCCGTGGAATGTACGTTGTACAAGGTATACTAGCTGTCAAATAGTAATCTGCTTGTATTAAAAGATGGTTCAATTTCCATTTGTCTGTAGCAATAATTATTATATTACTTAGATATTTTCAAATTGTAGTAAAGTCTGAAAATAGGATTTCCAAAACTTAGCTATTAAAATTGCATGCCTATAGTTGCATGGACAATATCAAGACAAAGTAAGGATAACACATATTAATAAATTATGTAATTATTTTGATTTGAAGGATGAAGTAGTCCGTAGAGCAAAACGTGATTAAACAGGGTATACAATAATTATGTTAACCAATCTCTATTAAAGCTATTCATGTGATTGTTAAGGCACCTAAAGTTGTATTATATTAGTTAATTTGGTTGTTTAAGAAAATCCATAGTGCTTGCTAATTTTCAAATATAATTTATCAACATGATCATCTGTATTGTTGTACCTTTAACACGCTTCCCTTTAAACTAATTCATGACCAACTTTTTTATTTGTGTGATGAATATAATTATTATAATAGTGCAGACATAAAGTATATTTAAATTAACTTCAATTAGAGATTTGTATAGAACTGCACCAACAGAACTGTTATACCTAATCTATTAATGTATGATGTGTTATGTCTAACGGGGCAAATAAATTACTAGTCAACCTGGTACATGCATTAAGAAAACTGTGTTTTTGTACATTAAGTTAACCCTGGTGTCTTCAATACTTGGATCTCCTGTCAGCATCATCCCACACATGTAATCCTGTTATCATACCAATTTTCAAAAGGTTGTCTCATCGAAGAAGTATGGCAGATACCTCTTTGGTCTCCTCTTATCAGTCGACCCTCATGAGCTTCAAGAATTTACCTTTTAGCGCTTATGCATTGTCTACAACAAAGTTTTGGAAAAACTGGTCTAATCTGTTACCGATTCAGGACAAGGCTGTTTGCAGTTACTTTTTTTGTATGAAGAGTCCAGGTTGCTTCAATGCAATTTACATTCCTTGCTATTGGCTAAGCTCTGGGAACTGTGAATCTCTTTCTTCTACTAGTAATAGGCTCAGCATTGTCCAGACCTGTGGCTGCTTATTATTTTTTCAATATAAGTCTGTATAATGAAGCATTTGAAATTTAGTGGTGAAGCCAGATCTCAAAATTCTTTTAAAGTCAGTTATGCATTCGTTGCTACCTCAGAAACAAGGAATGCTACTATAGGGTTGAACTTTACTATAGAAGACCTTGACCTACTTTCCAAGGTCACAGGGTCAAAACACCAAAAACACCTTTTTACACAGCAGGTCAAGGTGACCTGGCCAGCACCGGAATCAAACCCTGCACACAGCAATTAGAAGTGCTTCAAACTAAGCTAACCTTCCCCATTTAGAATGATGTAAAATTGTCAAAAATTCTGATCTTCTGCGCATTAAGGAAATTAGTCAGGCGGCATTTGTTAAAATTGCAAGGCTACTTTAGACAAGCTGCCAACTCTAGTTTTTCACTTGAACTTTGTGGTTCACACTATAATAAAGGTAATCCAACTTGTTGTCAACATCACCCATTGATTTTTAATTATTTTGTAATCAAATCAAATTACGCTAATTAATTAGCATAAAATCGCAATTTGATAAAGCTTTGGAGTCAATATGTGCATCCTTATGCATGTAATATTATTAATTTTTCTTGATGAATGATCTGATCAATAAGGTGCCAGTCTGGTGGATAACTATAGATGTCATAATTATTATAATATAAGTGAATTTCTTACAATAATGACCAATTTGGTGTCATAAAGTACAAATTTATTTGGAGTGTCGAGGTTAATCAAAACCACAAGCACTGGAATTTCTCTGGTACTTCTACAGACTATGAAATATCAAATAGCCACAAGAATTGATAATTTGTATCATCAATACCAATACCCAGGGAAGAGCTGCCGGGATTCCAATCTCAGTGTCACGATTGGATAGCTTCATGTTTGACTTCAAATTGTTCTTATGAGAAGACCCATCTAATCCAAAGTTTTTCATTTTCATCTATTGAGAAGGGGTAGTAAATAGTGATGGCAAAATGAATTCCTTTCTATAAAAACAATACTAATTGTATCTTAGCATTCTTAGGTGCAACAAGAAAGTTAGGTACCCATGTCTCTCTGCCTCGATATAGCCCATTAAGGTGCTGCAGAGGCGTAAAACACAAACACACACACAGGTACCCATGTCTCCTACCACCAAACTTCATCTGGTGATTGAAAATCTTCTGTGATTAGTTGTCATGATCTTCAGATTGGTATTCTAAAGATTTAAATGAAGAAAGGAAAGTTTATTTTGTGCTTCTGAACTCTTGAACTGGCGAAGTTACTCAGATCTTGCTTAGCGCCACCTTCCAAAGACATTTTGAATAGCATTAAGCAAGCTTTTTGCTGATTGTATTTGCTTTTAAGTATTTGCTTTTTAGAAATTACTGGTGATCTCAGAATTTGCAGCTGTCAAAATTCCATCCAATTGGAAAACATGTTGCCACAATCACAGACACTGTGGAATGAGTATCCACAATAGGAGCATTTTGAAGAGAATAGGTTGATTGTCCTCAGAAATGAAGTTTTATGGCATGTTATAGTCACCCTGCCAAGACAACTGCATGGGAGGATGGTTATAGTGTGATTAACTTATTTTCTAAGAGTTCAACCAGCTTTTCTCTACCATCAAAGGCAAGTTAAGCTAACAGTAACCTCCAAAGTCTGATGTCTGCTGCTGAAAACTGTCTCGAACGCATTGTACATTGCTTGCATATTACAACTACAAAGCATGGATCCTCAAGCCTGGAAAAGTTTGGATGATGGCAACTCTGATATTTTGTCATTTCATAAAATGACATTTCATTTACAGCCAGATCTGAATCAATAGCACAAGATGATGATTATGGCTATCTTGGACTCAGTCAGTGACAATGCTCTTGAAAAGTATATTTCTCCATTGCACTCTGCCTTTCCAGGGTTGTACAAGAAATAAAAAGATAATTCTTGAGTTGAACAAAGAAAGGTATGTTCACTTCATCATGAGTGATGGAATGGAAGGAAGGAGCAAGATGACCCTGAATGTTACCAAGATTTTCTAAATCCTCACTAAGTAGAATAATCCCTCAAACAAGACCTATGTTATACATTTAATGCAAGGACCTAAGTTGCGGTAACAACAAGTCACAAGTGCAGTGTGATATTGGGAACGGTTGGCACTTGGCAGATATTGCAAACATTTATTTCTATGAGAATGGTCAAATTCTCTGAACTTTGACAATTCACAAAGCACATTTAAATGGCCCACAGGAAACCACCAGGTGAGAGAGACAATTCCCTTCCAGGTAAGCCGTTGTGGCTAGCTGTCAACCAGAGTTTGCCTAAAAGACCAGGAACCTCATCTTTTGCCACAGAACCAAAGGTGGAACCTAACCCCCTGCACAGGACTACCCTTTTATTTGGAAGACACATCTGATTATAAATTTATAATGTATCAGGAACCTCATCTTCCACCACAGCTTCTGGTCATGACATGGGTATCAGTTGAATGAATGCTACTACTAGCTAGTTGATGTACTCTTGTCTGATCAATACGCCATATCTAAAATCAAAGCTGAACACAACAGTTCGGAAGAGGGTGACCAACTGGTCATCTTAAAGTAATTTGATGTCATACATAAGTATCCAGATACAACTCTTTGTGTGTTCTCAGTGGATACTGCCTTCAATCTCTTGATAGCTTTTCATGTATAACCACATCTTCCTATAATTAGACAACCTTAGTTAGGAGTAAAGTTGGGTGATTATGCATACAAGACACCTATATAGATACCTGGACTGGTAAGGAGAAAGCAGAGCTGATTATATGATAGTGTTTTTAAATAAATAATGTGAAAATACTGGCTCATTTTAGTAAAAGGCATTCTGCAAGCAGATGACACACAACATCTATGATCCATAATTTGGAGTCACAAGCAATGAGACAGAAATTTGACAGTTGAGATAGGAGCAACTTTCCAAAAAGGGAAGGAGGAAACAACTGCCCCTCCTAGTATACAGTGCACTGATTCCCCATACGTGTACATTTTCAGCATACTAGAATACATGTCCACGACAGGCCACATCTTCTACCATCTGCTGATTACTACTGGTTTGTTAGTTTACAAGTTCTTAAAAGAATCTTTTACTGCCACCCATCCACAATCGCTCATCACCGTGACATCAGCGCATCTTGTCTGGTGCCCCAGACAGCCACAAGACTTGCTGTTACAGCCCAGGATCATCTTTAAATTATCTTTATGCAAAAAAAGAAGCTTAGAATGGAGGTACATCCCTGTACGCCAGCATATACGTGTTATAGGATGAATCCCCAGGACAGACCATCACAATCATGCAACCTTCAGTCCTGATGTATGCATCCAAACTAGAGATTTGTTTCTTTTTAGTGTCACATTAATCAAAGGTGATGTCTAAGGTTTATTTATGACCTTTAAAGTTTTGAAATAGTTTTCAACTGATATCTAAAAAAAAACTATTTTACCTAGGGGGCCAGAGGGTTCAACCAGACAGGAGTTCTGTAAAAGGTTGTGTAATATGGATGGATTAATTAATTAATTAGACCCTCTGACAGGAACAACTGCCTTTCCAAACAGGTGCTCTGTCCATGTTACACTCTTTCTTTATTAACTCGGTCTCTATTTCTATGATCTGTTCATGTGATACATCAAATTAGGGGTAAAACCCCACATCAGTCACCATTTTGACCACCTTGACACAAACTTTTTGAACACAATTGCTTTATTTTAAACAGTGTATAGTTTATAGATACAGCAACCAGTTGCCACTCACTGGTAAACAGAGGAAGCTGCTATTTTTCATATTGTCATGATTCTTCAACAGAGAGGTCATAAATCACCTCCAATCCCCCTGAAACCATCATTTTTGGATTCCTTGACCTGAAATACCCCTAATTTGATGTATCGCTTGAACAAACAAGAGAATTAGTGACCGAGTTAACAAAGAACTAGTGTACGGCGGCCATCTTGGACACCATCTTGAATAACATGGATTGAGCAGCCAATTTGAAAGGTTGTGGACCTGAAAGATGTACCTGAGGGTCTAAGCATCCAATCCATATGCTACAACCTTTCACAGCAGTTAATGTGTGGTCGGCCAAATATTGGGGTCCGGCCCCCGAGGTATTTTTTAGCTTTTTTGATGGGAAACTTCATAACGTGAATAGATAATTAATAAAGCCAATGTAAACATGACAACAAGCTTAGATTTATTCCTTGGAATGTTAATGAAGATATGGCAGTGAGAAATCAAAGTTGGCAAGCACTCCAAAGTAGATTACATATGCCGCCTGACTAAATACACAGGGGTGTTTTTAACCGTAGAAGACTCCGCTGCAAAAATGTTGACTCTTATCAAATGAGGCAAAGGGCCATAACCACTTAGCCACTGCTTAATTTTATCTATCACTTTACTGTTCAATTCAAAAATAGGGACATATATAATCAGCTTTGTTCCATGACCCCTATGTAACAAGCTTCCTGATTGGCCAACAACCCACCTGCATAATGTGATGTTCACCTGTGTGCAGTGGTGTGTGACAGGCAGGTCAATAACAAATGTTATATTCACTGATCAGTGAATATAACATTTGTTATTGACCTCCCTTACAAATGTTATATTCACTGATCAGTGAATATAACATTTGTTATTGACCTCCCTGGAAAAAAAATTTCAAAAAAAAAATTTTCCGAAAAAAAAAAAAAAATCCGAAAAAAAAAATTTTTTCAAAAAAAAAAAATTTCGAAAAAAAAAAAAAAATTTCCCAAAAAAAAAAATGTCGAAAAAAAAAAAAAAATTTCCACAAAAAAATTTTTCCCCAAAAAAAAAAAAAAATTTTCCCAAAAAAAAAAAAAAAATCATCATGGAACAAAACAATTGTGGACTTCAGTTTCGGTCAATATCAGGTTTTACGGACCTGACCTAGTGATATTCACCTCGGCCTTCGGCCTCGGTGAATATAACCGGTCAGGTCCGTAAAACCTGATATTGACCTCAACCGAAGTCCATAATTGTATAATAATCACCCTGATGGAGTGCGCTAGGGCTCCCTAATTTTTTTCAGGGCCTGCTCTACCCACAAGGCTCTTCATTTGGGCACTTATTAATGTCTGCAATGCCAAGTCTGTTGCTGCCAAGTCTGTGGTTATTTGCAATGTATTTATACTGGAAGAATGTAATTTGCAGAGCACCAAGGTTGTGAGTGGAGACACCTGGTCAGCTCAGCCTGCTCAGGTGAGGTGTTTGAATAACTCCCATTTCTTTTCCCGCATCCTGAGGCCCAGAACCTTATTTGAGGAAATGTGCAAAACCCACTTGAAGATTTGCACAATTTTCAAACATCATTAGTTATCTTTTTGGAACAACAAGGAAACGACTAAAGCACTCCGTCTGAATTCAAATGATATCTTCTCAACATACTATAATTAAACTTGACAAATCATAAGAAATCAATTAGCCCAACTTAATTCAAAGCATTACCACTTATACTATATCACAATTTCATGGTAAATTGGAGACTGCAACAGGAAAACATCATTGATTGCTCTATAATTACAATGTGTTAACATACTATTATGCCAAATAAAACTAAAAAACTTATTATAAACTTATTGAAAACCTTTAGCAGTTTAGCACATAATTATTAGAAGATAAGTATTATCAATAATTTTATTTCCATGTCTGAGAAATTTTTAGGCCTATATGTCAAGTGCAAGGCACCACAAGAAGTAATTACAAGTTTACAACTTGCAAAATTAAATCAGGACGTACAATCAAATCAGGACGTACAATCAATCTGCATCAACCTTTTTCTTACTTTTTAACTTTTTTTTCACTTTTGCCAAGCTGTACCAGAATGACTTCCTAAACCCTGCAGTTGCCAGGCCCTTGATACTTTGAGACAGGCTTGATTTTGATACAATGTTTTTGACACTTTCTTGAATGACATCACTACAGTCGCTACGATGGGCCACTTTGTCAACAACTTCCTCAAAGTCCCTGTAGCGGCCATCACGGTTGAGATGACTGATCACATTCAGCAAGACACATTTTGGCAAAAGGTTTAAATGGTGAAAGCGAGACACATGACTCAAACTTTGCTCCATTGTTCCGTTATTCTTGTCCCAATATAAATGATCCTCATTGTCAAGTATGGGTTCATACAGTTGTCGAAACTGTTCTATATTAGGCAAAACAATGTTGGACACTTTGCTTGAGTCTTCAGCTAGGTGCATTCGGAAGTCACCAGAATACGACAAGCCAGTGATAGCCATGTAGAACTCCTCTTCTGTGAAACAATCGCTTAACGTCAATAAGGCAGTGTGCACAGCACTTTGCAAATTGGCTTGCATTGCTGTCTGTAACGCTCCATTCATGCGTCTGTGAACCACATCCACTGGTTTGTGAAGGCGGCCGCTAACATAGAGGGTCTCCCAGTCCATCAGATCATTAATGAAATCCTTCTGGCTGATGACGCCATATTTGATAGTTCTATCTTGAAAAGGAACTAGAGTATTGAAGTACACATAAGCTCCCAGTTTCTCTTGTATTGTAGCGATTTTACTGGGGCCAAGGTATTTCAAGCTGGAGTAGTGGCTTGAATGAATGGCCAGGTTTTCCTCATGCCATAAAATAGGTTCATCCACAACAAAGATAAAGTCAACCATATTCTTGGACTTGTCCTTTCCATTTTGCTGCTGGAAAACTCCAGAGCCATAAGCAAAGGCGAGTCTCAAATGTTTTTGAGGAAACGCTTGAACAATGCTCTTCAGAAGACTAGTGGCCATGCTTCATAATTTTTCAAGACCATAAAAATTCATAAAAGACATGTTTCTAGAAACAGAGAGTAGATCTCTTTTAAATTTAATCCTTCTCAAAAACTCCAATGCCTCTGACTTGAGACTTCTTCAGCTGCTGCAACTGTCTCTCTGCCCTGCGGAAGACGTGTTCAATTCGCATTACATCTGTCTTCTGGATCGAAGAGTGCTTCCTGAATTCCTCTCTCACGTGTTCTTTCATGCCAGGTCTATTTTCTGCTGCTCTCATGAACTGTTTGAAAAGATTCAAGACTTGAAGCTGCAATTTGCTGTGTCTCACCATTATGAACTGAAATGAAAAATCAAATATCAAATTTATTAAGTTGTTTCTGGTGTTTTTTTAACTGCAGAATTAATAATTAACACATTGAGAAAATAATATAGAAGGCCTATAGCTATGATTTAAGTCTAACGGCGTCAGTCTAACGGCGTCAGTCTAACGGCGTCAGTCTAACGGCGTCAGTCTAACGGCGTCAGTCTAACGGCGTCAGTCTAACGGCGTCAGTCTAACGGCGTCAGTCTAACGGCGTCAGTCTAACGGCGTCAGTCTAACGGCGTCAGTCTAACGGCGTCAGTCTAACGGCGTCAGTCTAACGGCCTACTGCAGAGCCGGCCAGCTCGATGAATTGCCAACCTGTCTATTGGCAAAAGTGGAGGGGGTTGTATAATAGCTTTTATATAATTGTATCCAGCTTGTGCAGTTGTGCCTCTACTCAGTTGAACAATACATTGAATACTTGAAAGTTGTATTGACAAAGCCTATTAGGCCCTATAGAAATATATATCGACGGTAGACAATTCCTACATATATTTAGAAATAATTATTCATTGATTCCAGTATACGATGTACCTTCAAGACCAGCTAAGATCTGCAAAAAGCTAATGTTTGAGGCATTGAATCCATGCTAATGCTTGCTCCTCTGGCTCCTGTTAAGTGTCAAACAAGGTCAGCTCAAGGTCAAAGTTCACAGTGGCCCTGCACATCATTTATCATTAAATTTAATTCATAGTTTCAGTCCCCACTGCAAGATGTGATTGAATATTTTTAGATAATTTCAGTGAGTAGGCCTTTGTTGACAAAATTGGATAAAATCCGAGAAAAAAGCTTCAGACAGCTGTCAGACTGATTTGTCAATGTTGAGAGGGCACTGTGACCCAAATTTCAGAAGTGCGATTTTCCTGATGCAGAACTTCTGAGATTTGCCAGCAAGGATAGAAAGAGAATTAACAATGGCTGAAGGAGTTTCTGATGCCACGACTCCGTTAGGATTCATTGCAGTCCATGTTGGTAAGCAGTTGGAATCTTATTATTGAATCTAAATGACTTTAACTATCGACCGAAATGTATGGACTGGGCGATAATGTAAGAATTTAGTATTGTTGTCTGCTAAACATGATTCATTCAATCTGATTAATCCACAATTGACTTTGACGGTTGTTCCTGGTTTAGCCCCTCAGTATAGATCTGCTCAAGGCAGTAGCTACCT
>JAPTHN010000007.1:66379359-66540295 GCA_026936325.1 Platynereis dumerilii | reverse complement strand
AAAACGGTTCCCTGGTAGCCCACATAATTGTCTGATCAGTGATCAACATAAACTTATTTGAGGCCAGCTGCCAGTGGCGTAACTGGGGCACTGGGGGGGGGGGCTCGTGATTCTCTGGGGGGGGGGCACAGACAATACTAATTGTAATTCTATCATATGGGAAGCACCTGGGGGGCTCAGGTCCAATATGGGGGGGGGCACGTGCCCCCCATAGGGACGCCACTGCCAGCTGCCCGGGAGCTTTCCCCCAACAGCAATTGATATAGGTACACTCAAATTACCACCCGCTGGTCGACCGGTGTATGCATGACCACTGGTGCTCGTTTGCATCAGATGTTATGTGCGCACATAAATCCGGGGGGATGAGCCTTGGTCTGTACCTTTCTTCGAAAGAACAAACTGCGAGAAAGATCTTGGGAGTCACTCTCGATGAGAATTTAAGCTTCCGACATTGATGACATAACCAAGGCAGCCCCAAGAGTGATGGGACTCATAAGAAGAACTTTCGTAAACTTTACCAAATTCTCAATGCTGGTAAACTAGTGGCAAAGTAGAGCAGCCAGCAAACTCAGCGAATTTTCCTGCCCAGTACGAGACCCTTCTTATATTTTTTTGATGATTTGTCAAGAGAACTATGAGAATAGGACTAATCTCTTCTAACTTGTTACCCTCAAAAATTGGGCACTTGTTTGTATATTGTTTGGATGATTGAATTGTCATGCTGCAAAAAAATGTTGCATTGTTTCAACACATACGCTTGGTCACCCCGACAGACGGACACATTTTGTGTGGTGCTCATTTTGTTGTTTTCTCTTTTCTAGGTGCTGGTTTTCATTGCCCGGCCAAGGGCAAAACTCACAAACAACTTTGTCATCAAGCTTGTCTCCAGGTACATCATAAATTAATGTTATTTCAGAAATTCTGAAGTAACTTTTCTCAAAAAAACGCCCGAGGCTGAAGTGAATTATTATAGTGATGATGATGACTTCCTGAAGAAAGTAAAACATACGATAGGAGACGATGTGATAAGAATTTATTGTCATGCAAAACATGAAAATTGTCTTGACAATTATAAAAGTAAAAACCTGAAATTATCTGCAAATTAATTGGCAATAACTACATGGCCTCTCATTTCACTGATCTATAAAATTGTCAAATATCAGAATTTATAAATTTTGTTTACAGGCTGCTAAGTTGCTCAGACAGAGAAAGTCGGCCACAGAAGCCTTGAGAGCTGCTATGGTCTCACTTGAGGTAGGATGGTCTTCTAATATAATAGGCTAATAATAATTATCAGCTTGCAATTGATATATATATATTTTGGTGAAAACTTTAAAATTACGGTAAATTAATTTTGGTTCTTAACATCACCCAAGGTATATTGCATCATGTAAAACCTGTTTTCAATTTTCAGAACTCTCCCTTGACAAATGCAGGATATGGCTCAAATCTGACACTGGCTGGTTCAGTGGAGTGTGACGCCAGCATCATGGATGGCGGCACTCTGCACTACGGGGCGGTTGGGGCTGTCTCTGGTGTGAAGAATCCCATCCTGGTGGCGGAAAGTCTCATGCGCTCCCAGCTGAAAGGAACCTTCTCAATGGGAAGAATCCCACCAAGGTATTTTTAAAATGCCACATTGCTTTAATGGTTTTAAATATTCGAAATTGACTTGCAGCGAATTGATGGCAGTTCTGTGACAAATGCTGCTTTCGTATATTGTTTTGCGGTGTTTTTGGAGGAAGTTTGCAAAGAATATTTCTTGTCTTTTAATTTAGCACTCTGGTTGGGCCTGGAGCGCATAGCTGGGCACTCAGTCAAGGGATTCCCACAGTAGCTGAAGCTGACTTAATAGCAGGTATGTGAGTTTGATTACCGTTACTGTGTGCACATGCGCACCAGTTGAGCTCTGTGTTGATAACCATAATCATGATAATATCAAGTGGTGCACATGGCAGTGTCACCACACTTCTAGTCAACCCACATGTCTTGCCCATGGGCAACTTAAATGCTTTAAAGTTTTGTTAATTTCAGGTCCCTACTTGGTCATAAAAACAATTTGTTACCACATACTAAGTCATAGTAGTTTTGCATAACATGGATAAGGGATGATGAGATATGGTTTAGTGTATACTTTGGCGAAACATTTTTCCGAATTTGTGCCATTAATTCTGTTTAAACAAATTTAACATGAAGTACAGAAATGATTCAAATACAATGAAATTACACTATTTTCAGAAAAGTCTTTCCACACTTATGCGAAACATAAAAGAAAACTGGATGAGATTGAAAGCAGACAGCCTTGTAAAGCCCGCAAGATTGACAACAGTGGGCCTCAGAAGAAGGTAAGGTCATCGTTCACACCAACGAAAAGGAATGACCGATTGCAGTGAAATGAATGTTGTAGGCCTACAAAAGTATTTATAGTGTTGTGGACTGGACCGATTTGGACCAGTACGGTCCAGTACCGCCACCTCTTCAGTACTGGACCTCCCCCAGTTCCAAAAAACCGGTCCAGAGGTTGTCTGTAACGACACAGTGAAAATTTGTAAAAATGTTTGAAAAAGGTAGGAAACTTTTTCATTTTTCACACGTTTATTTTCTGATCTTTCTGATGATCTTTGGCAAAAATTGGATCGGAAACCGGTGTGTACCGGTATACCTGACCGCCTCCCCCTGGACTGGACCATCCAACCTCTGGACAGGGCAGTTCTGGACTAGAGGGGGGCAGTCCAGTCTGGTCCGCAACACTACAATGACTACATATGTTTAAATTGACTTGGATTATTCCAAGACAGAACTTAGTTTGTCTTTTGCTCTTTTCTTGATATAATAAGATTTTTATTTATTTGCCTTGAAGAGGAATTTGTTCAACATTTAATTGAATAACTCATTATAACTGCTATAAAAACAATTTGCTACCGAATGCCATAGTCCTAGCGACTTAAGTCAAATTTTTTGTTACATAATTTTCCTCAATAATATGCTTGTGATAAAACCACTGTATTTATGAATGGAATTTGAATGTGAGAGTGAATTAAGGTGAATTAATTTTAGCAGGTAAATAGTACAGATGGCACAGTTGACAGTGACGATGAGGATGAAGACCGGATTTATGACACGATTGGAGCGATCTGCATGGACCACACGGGCAATATCATAAGTGCCGTTTCCAGTGGAGGCATCATACTGAAGCAGGCCGGGCGAATTGGTCAGGTAATCCTGCTGATTGCTGAATCACAATAACAGAGGTTTAATCTCCTCGTTTTGGCAAAGGCCCTTCTATAGATCACAAAAATGTTGCTTATGTCTGTAAAAACCTGGAAAATGAGTGTTAGCTCATATAAATTACCAATGAACAAAATATTGTAATTAAGGAGGTAAGAAGCACTTAAATTACAGCAGAACCTTTGATAGTAGTATCATAGTACAGATGTCGATAATTGTTTGAACCCCATGCACAACAAACAGGGAGACATTACCCATGGAATGACAGCTGACGTTTGTTTGACTGCATTGTCTCTTTTTGATGCAGGCTGCCATGTATGCATCCGGTTGCTGGTCTGAAAATGATGAAGAGACCAAAACGGGAGTTGGCATCAGCACATCAGGTGAGCAATTACAGTACAGTCTACAGGTTGAATAGTTCTGATGTCTCACTTATTTGCAGATGAGTCTGTGAAAACCTATGCCATAAAATGAACCTATTATGTTCTGTGCTGTAGTATATTTCTAATTGGCAGTTTTTGTTAATTTTCCGTTTTTGTTCCAGGTACAGGGGAGCATTTAGTAAAGACCTTATTTGCCAAAACGTGTGCAGACTGCATTAGAAACTCCCCCGACCCCACCTCTTCCTTGTATAAAGTGTTCCATGATGACTTTTTAAGTGAGTGTGGCTTTAAATTGGTTTTTCTTGACACAGTTATTAAAATTTTGCAGGGTTGGCACATGTGAACAACAACGTTGCACTTGCTTATTCTCAATTTTGATTTGCAGATTCCCGACTACTTAAAAACGTAAAGGACAAGTATGGAGGTACTCTTGCCCTGAAGGCTGACTACAGTGATCCTGCAAAATATCAAGGTCAGGCAAACTACTACTCAACTTTATTTGTCAGTCAGACTCAGTCTTGTATTGAGCTATCATTATTTCATCCCTGGGCTGTACTATAATGTAGACTGACTAAAAGACTGAACTATGTAATGTTGAGCTGAAACAATTTTTATTTCCAGTGGAAGTCATGTGGGCCCACACCACGGACAGCATGTGTCTTGCGTACATGTCTGCAGCAGACAACTCGTTGCGTGTATGTAGCTTTGATGTTTTATTTTTAATATGAACTCATAAATATGTGGTTCTGTTTTTCCTGTCCAATTGCGCACAAGATACTAAAGAGTTCTTTTTTTTTTTCCTTTCAGACCTTAATATCGCGTCTTCCGGCCGATAAGAAAGCTGGCAAGTTCTGTGTTGTGCAAAGTGACTCTTTCAATCTCACCAAGACGGCATTCTCGGAAATTACAGAGAATGGCGACCAACAAGTCATAGTGGAAGCCGAGGGTATTGTGGAAGTGTGACGATGCCTTATCTAGTTCTGTTGGCTGTTTGGACGACTGACGTGTTACATGTATTATGTTCATGATGTTACACTCCATGTAAATGTTTGTATGTTACTCAAGCTAAGCATGTTATGAAAGCTAGAATGTTAAGTTTGTTCTTATGCATAGTCTAGGCCTGAAGTGGTTCTTTTATCGCATTGCATATGTAGTTGACTCTTGGTCGCTAAACGTTTTACATTCCTGAGAGCTGGGTGAGAGGTTGAGAGCATTTTCTGAATGAATTACCATTTGACATCAAGAAAATATAAGAAAGGGTTAGAGGAAGCGTGTTGATGAAATAGTTACTGACGTTTTAGTTTCTGCCATGCTCACAATATGCACAGACCCTTGAAAATTCCAAAGTACCTAGCATGATTGATATACCTTGAATTCTTTCCACATGCCATTGTACTACTATTTTCCTGAATTTCACACTTTTCAATTCAACTGTATGATTGCAAATTTTCAATTTACTCTTATAGATATTTGCAAAAAATATTGTTGGCGCTGTCAAAAAGACTTTACATGAACAAAATTACAGTATTGAAAGGAAAACTTGGATGGCTTCCTTGACATCGAACTTATTAGACTAAAAGACAATCAACTCCTTTTGAAGTGCTGTGGGGCCTATTTCAATTCTGTGCATGGTTTGTTTGAGCCATTGTTTTATATTTGTTATAGGCCTACAAATAATTTCACTGGCTTGCAGCTAAAGTGTTATTTTCAATACCTTTTGGAAACATAGAACTAAATATTGGCTGCCCCTCCTCGTAGGTCTGGCTCAAGTGTAAAATACAACTTGAGACTTTCTGCCACTCCAAACTGAATAAACCGCAGGATTGGCTGAAAAGTTGTGAACAACTTTGAATAAGCCATTCCTGAGGCTTATTCACTCCAGGGACGACACTATTTGTTGGATATTACATTTAAGCTGTAGCCCCCACCAAGTGCGATTTACAATGATGTTTGCATGTATGTGTGATTCTTGTTCACTTCTGTGATTGCAGTTCTACTTGCCATTCGGTATCAATCAGCAAATTGGAAATTGGTGCTTTGTGGATTATATACATGCTTGAGCTTTATGATACTAATCGGATGAATGACCACATGCCTCATTTAATACATAATGTATATCAGTATATAATCATGAGGTGATTGCAGAACACTATGTATCCAAGAATGTTTATGTCAAATCAGTTATTCTGATGGGTATATATATTATATATATTTTAATTATTTGTGGACTTTATTTCTGTTCTTAATTGCAGATTATTTTGTTTTTAAATATTGTTCTCCTGGCAAGAGATTATTTTTATATGCCTACAATAAATTATGGTATCAGATAGTTGTGAAATGATTTTCGATGACTTCGCCTAACCATTGTAAATGAGGATACCTTGTCTACTTCAATTGATACACAAAAGCGAGCAACTGTCCTGGTTGGGAGTTATGTAACTATAACCTGACACTATCGACAGTTGAAGCTTTGTTGGATTAGCAATTTTATTGAGAAAAAGTGTGCCATACTTCAATGATACAAGTTTGTAATTGAGGATAAGTGAGATTGAATAATCTGATCAATTGAGACGGTAAACCTTATGTCTGTGCTTAATTGCTTATACATTGCAACTTCATTGCATTCGCCTTTATATGTTGCTTTATTTTACATAATTATATATTAAAGGAGGTTCATAATCTGTTTAATACTTTTCTCTGTTTTAATAAAAGAACGCATTTGGTTGACCTACTTATTGCGTGAGCCTGTAAGATTATAATTCAGATGATTTATATGCATCTACCGTAACCTGCAGTATGTCATATATCTGTTACATACCTGTATATAATTTTTGCATAATATTCCTGAAGTGATTTTTACAATGAAATGTTTTAGACTAGATGCTATGAATTCATATGACACAAATCGAAATTTTGTTTAAAGATTTTACTGCAAATATATCTTGTGATTTAGAGGGTGCAAATGTGAACAGAATCAAGTTGTGAAATTGTTGACTAAACAAGATGCATCATGTTTGAATTTGTCATGTACATTGATTTTTGGCAAATTTGCATGAACAGACACAGAGTTATCTTGGCATGTTATAAAATTATTTTCGTAATTGTGGCCCAAATCTTTTGCTTGCTTCTTTTCGTTCATAATTACTATAAGCCAATTAAACTTTCTGTATGTCAGTGTTTGATTTACTTTTGATATACACTCCTGGGCAAAATAAATGGACCTTCGTAGAATTTACTTCATTTCAACAGGCTCTGATTTTTATGGGAAATCTACAACAACAAAGCTTCATTTCCTGTCAGTCAGTCAATAACGACATTGTCTTAGTGTGGAATTGTGTTTTATTTTGAATTTTTAAGCAGCACAGTCTTTTGGTTGCGCTTCTTGACAACTTTATGCACCGCAAAATGTTCATTTTTTCCATTGACATTACACTGCTTTCCAAGGCTCCTCTGTGTTACTGAATTTCTGTACTATTAGATTAACATCAAACGTCAAAAGGAAAAGCATTTCCATACTAAGAAAAAATTGCTATTGATTGACTGACAGGAAATCGGTCTTGCCGTTTTGTATTAAAGCAATATGAAATTCTACAAAGGTCAATTTTTTTTGCCCAGGAGTGTATATATGTAAAATAATCTAGTACTCTTGAAGATAAAAAGTTACACTACTCATATAATCATGCAGTAATCTCAGTGTGCGTCCTATGCAAATTTCTAGTTACCCCACATGAATAGGTCTGCGCCGTGACAATAATCACGAAATGTATCATGACACAATATTAGGATCTTAAAGGTATTACAAGAACATCCATCTGTGTTGTACTTTACATACTTTGTTGTAGCATTTCACAACTTTTCAAAAAATAAAAGTGGTCTACATATATTTCAGTGTTTCTAGTTGCCTACTTGAATGTAGATTCTCGATCTCCGGATTTATTAGTGTGATGAATTTACCTTCAGGAGATTTGACAAAAGTTTTCAAATATTTTGACGACTTTGTATCGTCTTCATCAGTGATTGTGTTGTGGACGCTCGTCCAAAGAGTGGACATTCTGGTCACCGCAGAAGATGACAAAGCCAAGGAGATCAACCACGTCAAGACAGCCTTAGCAGCAAATAGATACAAGCCCTGGATCTTTCAACTCCCCAGCAAGAAAAAGAAAGACAACACACCAAATGACCGATCCTCAAAGAGTAATATCACACCCATTGCCCTTCCTCACATCAAAGGCCTTTCTGAAAACCTCCAGAGACTCTTCAAATCATATAACATCCCCAGCTATCATAAACCATTCAACACACTGAAGAGCCTGATGGTAAATCCCAAGGACAAAAATCACAAAATAGAGGAAGAGAACCAATGCGGCCTGGTATACCACATCAGCTGCCAGGACTGCAACGGCACCTACATTGGTGAGACCGGGCGAAATCTGGGTACACGTTTCAAAGAACAAACAGCAAGAAAAGGCACAAACTCCGCAATCAAAGAACACATCGAGAAGACTGGTCACAAATGCTCCATCAACCAGGTTAAAATTCTGGAAAAAGATCTCTGATACTGTTGCAAAATCAAGTTTCCAGATCCAAAGACATCTCCCCTCCCTAAACAGAGACAGAGGACTAGAGCTCGCCCCCGTTTACTCAGCTCTCCTGTCATGTGACTCTCGCGAGACACGTGACGACTCAGCCCTAGGGTGTGGCTGGTGCCCCTCAAAAATGAAAAAATTAGAGGAGACCCCTGTACCAATTTTTGGTATTGTGGTTTGACCCAAGGGACATGCCTGAGAAATTTCATAAGAATTGATAAACGTTTACCTTGAGCACAATGCAGTAGAAGTTTCTTGGCGGTTTGCTAAGAACGGAAGTCGCAGTATCGCATAACTTTGTCAATATACATTTTACAACAATGAAACCTGTATGACTGGACAGGCCTCACTCAGACCTTCATTTTGAATACCAACTTCGATGGTTTTGGATAATTTTGTGCATCGTCAATCTTTTATTTTACTGCTTCTGATTACGTTTTTCTTTTTGCCTATCTGATACATGCAAACCTGTGTTGATTTTCAGGATATTTTACATGGTGACTTATGTCAGTAAACAACATGATTTTAATTTATTTCAATAACTCTTTTAAGAACCTGGTACAAATTTATAAGACCATGTGGTACTTGATGTGTATTAAACGCTGATGAACGAGATCACATATTGAATGTTATGGAGGGAAAATTTTTGACATCTGTCCATTTTCATGGCTGACTTGGGCACACTAAGTACAATTATTAAACAAATGTTATGTAAGTTAGAGATATATCTAATATCTATTATGGTTTAATTGTTTGATCGCATGCACACAATAGTAAAGACATGCAAAAATATGTTACATTGCGTAATTCTGTTAGAATACTATTTTCATTGTGTCGTAAGATGCATTGTCACTTGCTGTGGTTTTCTACACTACGTACCTGTGAAGATAACTTTGCAGTTTACAAATCTGATTTTTAGGTTCTTAAAGGCATTGTCAAAAAGAAATGTATTCAGTGGGCCCATAGTGAAACATATTCTATTTGCAATTAGAGGAGACTAATATTGCAAGTGTCAAAATGTGGATATATCATTGCTGGTTGAAATGTTTGAAACTGCTGTCCAACAATTATAAATTCAGTGATCCCATTCCCATTAGAGCTGGAATTAAACCCAGGGCCCAGCAAAAGGAGACCGAGAGCACCCCCCCTTAGCTAACCATGTAATGCCCTGGAGAATTGTTAGAAATCTTAATGCATGGACTCCGATATATATATAACAGGTCATTAAGTTGGTACCATCTTCTTGGTACCAACTTAATGATCTGTTATTTTATAAAGTAATTCATGTTTTAGCTATATGTTATTTTTAGCCGAAGGCTCATGCCTCATAGAGGCATAAAGCCTGAGGCTTATCTACTCCTGTCTGGGAATCTCATCACTGGCAAATTATATGCAAAATCTCTTGACAGACAGGGTTTGATGCTAAGTTAATGTTATGGGTGGATTTCAATGTTCTTTGACCTCAAAACTTTGGAAGTAGATTTTGGGTTTATGTCCCGATTGTGGTTATTTGTTGCTGTCAAATGCAGCAGGGATTCACCTCCTTACATGGCCATGCATCATGGCCAACTGAATCAGGCTTTGGTCAGTGTGTCCTTTGACCCCAGCATCATAGGTCACATGGTCAGTTTGAACCAATCAGAGAACACTACATAGCCCTGGAGTGAGCATACCTTAGCTGGTCACATGGTTGGTTTGAACCAATCAGAGAACACTATATAGCCCTGGAGTGAGCATACTGACCTAGCCCTGGAGTGAGCATACTGACCTACTTAGCCTGCTGCTGGATCTGCTGCAGACAGAATACTCCACTGGGGCACCAGCTGGTGACATGGTCAGTTTGAACCAATCAGAGAACACTATAGCCCTGGAGTGAGCATATCTGACCTACTAGGCCTGCTACTGGCTCTGTCATTCATCAGCTCATCTCCTGTTGTGCTGGGGTGCCCAAAAGACAAACTTTCAAGTTTCTCTGGGTACTCCTCCAACAAGCTGCATGCATCTCATACAATATTATTAACTCTACACATACCACTTCATGTAACTACTTTGTTGGAAAATTAATTATCGGTCTTGCTCCTTGAATATGGCAATATATTTTTTGATAGTTGTACGAAGGAGCTGTCTGACAAACTTGAGGCTGTACAGTTGGAGGCTGCAAGAACTGTGACTGGGGCGAAGAGATATACCTCCCGTGAAGCTCTTTATAAAGAACTGGGATGGATCTCATTGGAACATCGGAGAAACCTTCACAAACTACAGAAACTTTACTACATCTATCACGGATTAAGTCAAGAATACCTGAACGATGTTATTAATACTCTTCGCCCCACTCACGGTTATGCTACCCGAGGGATGGACCAATTTTACTTAAATTTACCTCAAATGCATAAAGAACTGTACAAAAAGAGTTTTTTGCCATCATCAGTTATGTTGTGGAATGGTCTTCATGCCAATGTAAAAAATTCAACAAGTCTGCTATCTTTTAAACTTAAATTAAAAAAAATATTCCAACAGCCACCAGAGTTCTTTCCCCCTGGGTTGTCCAGAAAAGATGAAGTTATATTAGCACAACTTCGACTCGGCTTTTCCAACTTAAATTCTCACTTGTTCAGCAAAGGTTGTATTACTTCAGCACAGTGCAGTTGTCAGCAAAATGATGAAACAATTCATCATTACTTTTTTGTGTGCCCAAAGTATCAAGTTATCAGAGAAACCCTTATGAATGAATTAAGGGATTTGCTTCATGAAAATGCAATTTCCACTGAACTATTGTTATATGGTAGTAACGAACTTGAACCTAATGTTAATATAAATATAATAATGAGTACTTTAAATTATATTAATGCATCCAATCGATTCTAAATTATAACTGCAAGGTACTACTATTTTTTTTTTTTTTTTTTTTTTTTTTTTTTTTTTTTTTTTTCTCTACTAACCCACTGAGCCTGTAATTGAGCCCTTGGCTCGTTGGTAAAGTGACTAATAAATATGTTTAAACCAATTATCGGTCTATCTCCTGCAGACCACACAATTTAGGCATAAAATTAATGATTAGTAGATTATGTATGAATAATATTCTATAGCCCTTTTCTATTCTTGGTAATGCAGGATATCATCTGACAGTTCTAAATATTTAGACCAGCTCTGTGTTTTGAATCATCCAAAAGATATGATGAGGGCGGGGAGGGGGGCTATATTATGAGCTTAAATTGGGGGGGGAGGGTGACAAGATGAGGGAGGGGCAAAATGATGGGGGCAAGGTGAGAAGTGGCCATAATTAGTAATGAGACGTTAAAAATGATGGGGGCCAGTTCGGTTGGAGGCAAGAAGGTGGTAGAACTTCCATACCTTTAAGATGAAATTCACCAAAAAAATTTACAATGACTAAACAATAACAAAAGTTGAATTTTCACAATTTTACCACTTCACCTGTCATGAGACAGGTACGCTGCTGGTAAGATTATGAATAAAACCTATCAGAATACTTAATTTATATAACTAACTGCTCAGTTAATTATTGAATTTCATAAAAATCCATGGTTGTGCTGCTTGTGCACTGCCCAATTTGATTGTGCAAAATTTTCAATCAAACTGTTACATTGTGCTACTTTTCCTGACACATCAACAAATGAAACTATTTTATGTCTACAGAATAAAATCACTGATTTAATTTATAAATTATGATCTAATTTTGTATGATTGAGTTTATGTTTTGGAAAGACGAGGGCCACTTCAGCAAAGCCTTCAGTGATTGAGTCAGACACGCCCACAAAGCTGACCAATGGACAGGCCATCACACACGTTATGCAAATGAGACTGATTTCGCTATTTCGCACACTTCCCTGAGGGTTATAGGTGCCATTCTTATATGGGTAGATAGATCTCTCTGAGAGCTTTAAAATGATAGGTCATACATCTCTGAGAAGCAAATAGTCTCTTCGTAAATTGCCGATAAAAATTTGGGAGTGGAGAGGAATCCTGGGTGCTGATTGGTCTAGACCCCCATGACGTAAATCTATGTTAATATGCGGCGCTGGAAGGATTCGTCTAGGGTAGATTGTCTGGGTTATGAGGGCAGGTCTTTGAAATATAATTATTCCTTGTAATTTTAACAAGAATCCGAGGGTTACAAAAAGTGTCGAAGTTGTGAAAAAGGTATAACAGGTAGGCCTGAATCATAAGGATTAGCAAGCATAAAATTTTGTGATTTTCTGGTAAGGAAAATGAGCCCCTTCGCGGGCTTCTTCAGCTGTACAGAAACAACTCAGGCAGCTGGAGAGAAGCCCATAGGAGATGGGAGAAACTCCCGATGAGTCATTAAGCAGACCTTTGTCCATGATTTCATCTGAAACATTCAGTAAATTGTTCTGACACTTTGGTTGCCTTACTTGGCATTTGCAGCAATCAAGCAGTTCATTCAACTTTGGCCTAGACTAAGCAATTGTGTAGGCTAGTGTAGTCAACAAGAAAGTAGCACAATTTACTAATGTTATTACTTCCTCCTTTCTCTGACGTATAAGTATGTAGTATTGTAAGTGCAACACTACTACTCTTGAAACTAAATAGCCCAAAGTAATACAGATTTAAATGGTATTTTTACTGAAGCCCTATCAACATAAATGTATAGAGCTATACTTGACATGATAATTGAACTCTACTTTTTGGGTGGGAAAAATAGTCTGTGGGCAGCCAGTTTGCTTTCTTTTTCATACCCTAAATCCACTAGTCACAATCGTTGATTCAATGATGGCACTTAATGTTGACAGTAAATGCGGATATCAATGTCGGCAGTCAATTTTGGCAATGAATGCTGACAATAAATGAAGGCACTGAATACTGAAAATTAATGTGGCAATAAATGATGGCAGTCAATGTTGGCAATTAATGCTGACGAAAAATGCTGACAACAAAATCAACGGGTAGTTAAATTTAATGCCCTTCGGCTTTGCAACCCCTGGGTTCTTGTTAATTATTTGAAAATGTGCTATGGTGTGCAAAAATAAGATATTGAATACACAAAGTCCAAGAAACTCTAAAATGTGTGATGAATCTGATGATGTGAGCCTTATGTTAAAATTCATGATCTCAATAATACAGGCTTTAACAATGAATGCAGATTTTGCACTTAAGAAGTCCAAATATCATCAAAATATATTTTTGTTATCAAGACATTGTCCTTGGCAGCCTGTGGTTAATATATGACCTGATTAGCAACAAAAGTTTTGGTTTTTTTAAATATGCAAATTATTTCCAAACAAGCACAGGATTACCAATTTGATGTACCATATAAAATTATCCGAGACCATCGAAGTTGGTACTCAAAATGAAGCTCTGATTAAGACGATTTCAACCATGCAAGTTTTATCATTGTATGACCAATATTGACAAAGTTATTCAAAACCGCGGTTTGCATTTATAAACAAAAACCAGAAAATTATGACTGCATTGTGCTCAAGGTAAGCATATTCCGATTGACCGAGGATATATGCAGAGCCGGGCTCTGCCAATAGCCTCATCAGTCTATTGGCAGAGCCGATGGGATCTGCCAATAGGCTGACTTGTCTATTGGCAGAGCCGGGCTCTGTGTATAGCCTTGTCTGTCTATTGGCAGAGCCGGGCTCTGCCAATAGACAGCTGTCTATATGCAGAGCCCGGCTCTGTGAATAGACAGACAAGGCTATACACAGAGCCCATGAGATTTTGGCCTACCTTATCTCAAGTTATCGGGCAGAAACTATCAAGGAGTCAACAAGTCATTGCGAGTTTCTCGCTTTGTTGGCCGACCTGTTTCGGGCCGAGGGACAGAAAATTTTGGATAGCTCGTGGGAGGAATGGGGGCACTTATCCGTGTGCAGTTCTATCACAATGTCTAAAGAACTCCTATATTAGGTGCGTAGTTACTCACCATTTGTGGCTTGTGGCTTTTGCTTTTATAACTTGGGCTGTGATTTTTCAACGAAATGCAATGTTTTGCTTGGCAACACCTGCCAGCACACCGAAAGTGGCCACCAGGCGGCGCCTGCAGGTCAAGCTAGTCACATGACCTAATGTTTACAACATGGCCAGATCCACTGGCCCAGGCAGGGGAGGACTCACGCTGCAGTTGCTGGGCTTGTTTTGCAATGCAGAGCCTACTAAAGGTGATAACAACTTCAGGAAAACATGTAGGAAGGAAGAACAACTGTCAAGGCAGATGCTGGGCACTGCAAACCCCAAAGGGAATGGCATAACTGCCCATAAACTGCCCCTGTGGCATGTGCAGTGTGCATGCACTGATTCAATGCTAATGGTAAGAAACCTCAATGTGCTGTGTATATATATATATAGATAGTCTGTAGATCTATGATAGCTTAGGCTATTTCCTGTAGAACTCTAGGATTAACTTACTCAATAAATATTTTCATTCAGCCAGGACATGTCAATACAAGGCCTATAACTGAGCCCTGATTGAAAATTTTAAGCTGCCTTCAGCATTCATGCTACAATACAATGCTACCACTGAATCAGGGGTCATCAAGTGCACTATTCAGGTTGGCATCAGCATTAGATCATCAGTTGGAAATACAACATGTAAATATCATCATCATGCAAAGAGAGAAATAATTTACATATGTTAGATATATATTCAGTCCTTTGGGAACGCTGATTATTCATTCTCTAGGCCTATAATTTAGCAGTTCATTGTCTTCTATCGATTAAAGGTAACTTTTTCCTTGTGCAACTTCTGTATGAACATATACACTCACCAGCAAAAGAAACGCAACACTTGATTTTAGCTCATATTTTTGCAAATAATTTTTTTTTGTTGATGGTATTGATTCCATTGCCGACAAGCATAATCGCACCAAAAATCATTCAACTGCGACCATTTCCTGTCTTTCTCTGGTCCATTTATCAAATTTGAGATTTTGCAATAAAAGAGTCCTTACATTCAAATTATAACCAAAAGGATGATGTCGTTCTAAAGTCTGCCTAATAAAGGACCAAACTTGGTGAAACGCAAAATTCAAAGTTTTGTGTAAAATCTAACAAGAACCCAGGGGTTCAAAATGGAGGTGGCGGAATTTGTTAAGAAAAGACAATTTCTGGACCAATCAGAGCCAAGTAGGCCTGTAGGGTAATTAGAGAAATGCAGGGGAAGGACAATCATCTACTAATTTTTTGCACCCAGCCAATAATTCTTTAGTCTTGCATGAAAGTAACTCCCTATATGAATTGTGCTTAAAAAGCCTTTGTACTGGAATAGGATTGACTGAAATAATAATAAATTGTATATCTTTTAACAATACAGGCAATGTCTTTGATATTATTGAAACATTTTCCAAACATTCTTAACTTACAAGCATGAACTGAGTCTCATAGAAGCTCATTGACATTGGTAAAGTAAGAAATTGACAGCCTATTAAAATGCTGATCCTTCACCTTCAGCTTGTGATTTTCAAATGTCAATCTTGTGAAGTCCAATAGTTTAAAAAAGACTGTTTTTGTTTCGCTTTATTTTTTTGGTTGTTCCAACTGTCACAAGGAGTGGAAAGCAATGCGCAATCAAAGTGACAACGTTTTGGTGATATCTGCATAGCTTTTTCATTTTATTCTTCAAAATTACCAAAGATTCCAATGTTCAAATTAAAATGCCCAATCTTACGCAGTGTGAATTTCATATTATCGAAAGCTCTGTTCTACTATTTTGTGGGTAGTACTATAGCAATCATTTTTACCTCTTTTGTCTTACAACCTGTCTGACAGTGTCTGTGGTATATTGTTTGTGTATGTTAAGGCAACATTTCATGTCTATGCTCCGTTTTTGCAGCATTCATGAATATAGATAAACACGACAAGTAAAGGACCACCTCCTGTCATACCGCTTCGCAGTGTCGGTTCTAGTTCATACTTCCTTCTCTTCATGACTCCCCCATCTTACCAACCATCCAAACTTACACCAACAAACTCTACAACCACGCACCCGAAACTCGCGTACGTTCCGCTTGCGACACGACCTCTAGTTGACAATATTCACTGCATGATCTCAGCATTTTGACTGTAGATTATTGTGTTTATTTGAGGTTTGCCCAATAGTGCTTTTGAGTGATACCCGCTGGCCTGTGCCTTCCTACTCTGGACAGACACAGGTCTGGGACTTGGACACCACACCAAATATACATGATATATAACAAGCTAAAACTGTGAATTCGATTTTTGAGATTATACATTTCAAGTTGACGTATATATATATATTTACCTGACTCTTAAAACTGATTGACTAAATTCATTGAAAAGGAAAATGATAGCAATTCGGAATTAAATGGTTGGCAGGTCAATGGGTACATTCGATTCGATCTACTCTAACTACTCCGGAACACTGTACCCAACCGGAAATAGATCGGGAGCGTAACTGCAGTTACGCTCTCAAAACGTCCTCCATGATTATTGTCGATTCAGAAGTTTACAGGCACTTTCCTCGTCTTGTAATACCAATTGGAGCTGCTTGTACTATTTTAGATGTCCTGTGTACATGTTAGAGCAGTGCTGTGGTCATTAAATGGTCAGAAATTGCCTGTAATTCGACGAATTTTAGTTTGAAGCCAAGGCCGTTGGGAGCGTAACTCATTTTTTTGGGAGCGTAACTGTAAAGTTTTTCTTTGGATAAGGAGAGTAACTCACTGAAGCAAATGCTTTGTTGGTTGGGATTATGGCTATTTTCCTTCAACATGGACTCTGAATTGTGGACTGACAGGACTGGAGTGTTTTGGGGGAGAGGGGGTGGGCACACTCTGAAAGAATATCAAGATCCAGATATTGTATATTAATAAAGAAGATTGGCATATCTTCGGAGCTATTGAATTTCAATATTTTTTATTGAATCTGACACCTGTCTGAATTTTTAGTCTTTTTTCCCTAAACTTTAGCATTCAAACTGTCCTGCAAACTGTGAGCAGTGTTGAGATTCATTGCAGCTGGTCTAACTGAAAAATATGGGCTAGCTCTGCTAAAAAATTCAAACCCATGACCTGGCTCTAACAAATTTTACTCTGTGCCATGAACAACAGAGCTATTTGATAATGCATAATGAATGGGACCTGCTGGTTCTTCACCTGTATGCATGACTCGGAACTTCGGAAGAGATTGTCTTTTTATTGTGACAAAACTGGAGACATCCTAGTATGATAGGCCTATAAGAAAATTCTGCACTTCAGCCTGACTTGGGATGATGTCAAACTTTGCAAAATTGCATCTGTATAGACAGTATAGGCCTGCCTACTTCTTTGTCAGTTAGAACTATAGACCTCCATGGACAGAATTTTGCAATGCAGGCCTAATAGCTCAATTATGTGTCTGTCTATTGAAGTCTATAGAATTTGTCTAGGTACTGTTCAAGATTGCAGAACGTCTAAATTCCTTGGCCTACAGAAGCCCAGAATTCATGCAGAAGTGATGAATCCCCAGGAATAAATCAGGCCAGGGCCTAGAAATCAAAATGCCTGCAGAAAGACAAGCGATTTTAAAATTGTATGATTAGCTATGATTTTAATGAAGAAAACCAATTAACAAGAGAGTTGAGAGCCATCGAAGATATCCATCTATCTATCTATCTAGCTGTCTAGCTGTCGGTCTGTCTATCTATCTATCTATCTATCCATCTATCTATCAGATTCTACCTATATAGATATCTATTAAACTCGCACAAAAATTCAATGGGTGAGGCAACCTAGCCCTGGACCGGTGGACCCCTATGCGTAGCCCTGGGATATATATATATAACAAATACCGGGTAGACAGATAGGGACTTTCTTTGCATGCAAGTCATATGCCAGGGCCACGCATGGGTCCTCATTCAGGCTGATGACATGCTACTGGATGGTTCATTTTCAGCTATTCTATGATGAGTGAAAAAGTTTAACTTTGTTCAATATCATCCTGACTCCGAATAGGCTTATGTAAAGATGGTTCAATACCCAGTATCATATGAACACTACATGGTTCATTTATACCTACCCTGCCAACAGAGCCAAAATCATTCAAGTTTTTTAAAATTAATATTCTAGTCCTTTTGTCAGTTTTTTTTTTTTTCGCAGAGTAAGTACTAGGGCATCCCAATACCAATAATTGCCATTAAGAAAAGTTCCTCTTGCCATAATAGTTAATACATTTCATTTAATGAATCACAATTGAAGAGTCTGTCAATAGAATTGACAGACTGTTCAAAGTGTAAAGATTAGTTAACCAAGTAGGCCTACAATGTAGCCTTAATTGCAATACAGGATTGCCTGACACTCATAATTAAAACCAGCTTCGTATAATGCTTTATAGTACTGCCTCAGTGTATGGTTGTTGTATTTTAAAAGATGAGTTACGCTCTTTAAAGTTTGAGTTACGCTCCTTACTATTTTAGAGATCGTGCAGTTACGCTCCGGCCGAATATAAATTTATGTGCAGTTATTGAACTTTTGGGCTGTTTTTGAATCAAAATCAAAATGCCATCCTGTCTTTAACTAACCAAATAACCCCCTCGTAAAGTGCCTTGCCATAGGAAAGCTCAGCAAACGAATAATAGCCAGTCAAACTTCTGAATCGAGGGGTAAGATGGTGGCCGTTTTAGGAGCGTAACTGCAGTTACGCTCCCGATTCATTTCCGGTTGGGTACAGTGGCGGAAGTTACGTATCTACTCCAGGAAGTGACGTTTCTACTCCTGGAGTGAACTACTCCAAGGTGGGTCCAAATCGAATGAAAAGGAGTACTTAGGAACGTCACTATTTGGGGGTTCCCTTCCTGTGAGGATTCCCTTGCCAATGGCAATTCAAGACGACATGTGGCATTTTCAATTGATTGCCGTAATTGAGTCAATTGAATTACAGCAATGCACATTAAAAAAATGCAATCAGCAACCAAATCACAGCTTCTAAAGTGCCATTTATTTATGTAAACAATCATACGTCATGGGATATCCCAATTTCTTGGAGTACTTCCGATGTACTCCAATCTACTCCAAACTACTCCCGGAAGTGCAAAACGAATGATCTGGAGTGAACTACTCCACTCCAAGAGCACTTTGGAGCAGCGAAACGAATGTACCCAATGGCAATCAAGGAGGTGTCAATGGAGTTGAATGGACAATCACTGACATGGTGACTGACTTGGTGATCTGAGATGCAGGAAAGCAAAACAGCAATTAGCTGGGCTAATTGCACTTCACACATTCCCTGTGTGTCAACTGTCAAACAATAGCAGAATAGCATATCATGCAGCAATTACGGCTGTCACCTGGCCATGCTCGGCGCTGCGAATAGGCTCAGTTATCTAAACACAGAGCGGCTCTGCGGATAGCCTCATATGCCTATTCGCAGCTCCCGGCTCTGCGAATAGACACTGCGATTCCGATTTCCTTTAAACTTTCCACGCGTGTTATGGTGACCAAAACACAGTACCAAAACAAGGTACAGCTTGATCAGACACGTTGGGGCACCACTGCACCAGCCACACCCTACTCAGCCCCACAACACTATCACTGATGAAGACGATGCGAAGTCGTTATTTGAAAACTTTTGTCAAATCTCCTGAAGGTAAATTCATCACATTAACTGCAGATACTAACAACACAGGGAGAAGTCTCTCTATCTCAAAGATGTGCCAATGGCCCACCAGTATGCTTTTTCATCTTGGACCTGTCTCTATAAGTTTCTGTAGTGCTACTAGTAGTCTAACATTTGGCAGCTTAATGGCTAAGGTCAATTTCAAAAAGGTCTTTAAATGCCTTGAATTAAGCTACTGCTCAAAGGGCAGAACTTCACTCCTGGCAACAGCAATTCAATTCACTTATGACGTAGTGTCGTATAGGGCCAGATAGTGGAACTCTCCTTTTTGCAGCTCTCCTGCGTAGCCGAACAGAATAAAACAATTTCCGGAAACATTGGCCTGTACATTATCAATGGGGCCGGGTTTTCCGAGGTCCATAACACAGTCTAATCAGCCTGACAGTACTAGATAGCGGTAATTCATGGTACATATTCCATTTAAGACTCTGCAATGCAAATCCGTAGTGTTTTGAATGGACTGAAAGTGTTCTGGAGCCTGGAATGCCAGCTCCACTGACTCTGCAATGGTACAAAATGGCGGTATGTTCCCTGAAAATGGTTTTTTGTGCGCGGCGACGCCAGAGAGCTGAAGAAAGGAGAGGACCACTATCAGGCCCTATTGCAAATGAGCTGACAGGAAGTTCTAATATGAAAAAGATATGGAGATGCTAAATATAAGGTTTGCTGTCCACGTCACATTCCTTCTCAAGTTAAAATTAAATGCTAAGTTGAGAACATTGCAAGTTGATTTTTGAGCAGGACCCACCAAAATGGGACAGGTTTTGTGCTGGTCCATAGATTTGAGAATCTCTAGTTATAGGCCCTATTCTTTTGTCATCCAGGCTGTAAAACTGGCCAGTGCAGTCAGAATGCCTGGTGTCGTTATTATTTCCAAGAGTCAAATAATGAAATTTCATAATATGCACTGTGCATAAAGAACAGTGATTAAACCTAATAAACTATCAAGGACTGAAACCAATTAAAAAACAAAATGACAAGGAAGGAATTAGTATTTTGGCATTTTTATACATCACAGTATCACATTTCCTTTTGCAATCAAGTGATGAACATAATATGACAGCGATCAACCTCAATAACATAGACATTAAAAAACGATTGAACAGTCTGACAATTGCAGATAAATGCAATGATTATCACATCTTGTATCATACAAATGCTGAAGCAATACACAAGTGCAAGCCAAATACATTAATCCATGGATGCGTTTGACTCTGTGTCACTCTGGTCAAGATTTGTCCATCTTTGTCGCAATTGATTTGGGGATACATTGACTCCAAATGGGTCAGGTTTAGGCAGTTCTAAGTTGAGTGTTTCTTGTGTTTTTGCTTCGGGAGTACTATCTTGTCGCATAATCATTTGTTTCTTGACTAGACGATAATACAGTCCTTTCTGTTTATAGAGATCGTCTGGTGGTCCCTGTTCAATGACCTCTCCCCCATCTAAGACCACAATCCTGTCGGCATGGGCGACAGTGCTCAGTCTATGAGCCACCACGACCACCGTCCTGCCTGCCATGTTGCGTTCCAGGGCCTCTTGTACCTGCAGGACAAGCAAGCTTAGTGTTAGAACAACCAAACCAGGGTCAGCATTCACTGGAATTACATTTGATACCATAGACTTCTATGTCATTTCAATACAAAGTGGGCAAACAAAACTCACTAATAAAGAAAAACAACTACACTTGTTAAAGGTTCACGTTACATTACTCAATAAGCCTCAGGTCTTGGCTAACTGGGACAAAGCACCTTGTTATTGACAATGTGATACTCGGATGATGACAATGAGATTCGTTGTTCCCAAACAACTTATAATGATATTACAAACTGTTAAGTGCTCACCACAGCCTCTGCCTCGGCATCCAAGGCACTTGTTGCTTCGTCCAAGAGAAGAATCCTGGGATTTCTGACTATCGCTCTGGCGATGGCGATCCTCTGCTTCTGTCCTCCTGGAAAGAAAGACGTTCAGAACATCCAATCGTATGAATTAACTACGCTCTGCCAGAACATAGAGTACTGACCTACTAGAACAAAGATGAAAGAGTTTGATCGGCATATCAATTATCTGAAATCTCTATGCAGTACTGCGGAATGGATTATAGCCAGTCCCGCCAATTCCGACCGCCACAGATTATCCCTTGGTCTTCTCTCACTGAGAAGGCACCAAAATTTTTTAAAAAATCTTGGATTACTATAACATCAAATGGGTATCAAATTTTTTTGCGCTCGTATGCGGATTAAAGTGGCGCATCCTTGCGTAAAAGTCTGAAAAGAACCAGGGAGACAACCTTTTTTCATAGGCTTCATACCTGACAGCTGAGTTCCAAATTCTCCAGCGTCAGTCCTGTACTTCCTGCTGAGTCCTTCGATGAATTCATGAGCATTTGCGTCTTTGGAAGCTTGGATGACCTGATCTCTCGTCAAATCCTTCTCCCCGTACACAATATTATCGTAAATGGAACGGGCAAAGAGTACTGGCTCTTGTGACACCAATCCCATCTGGAAAAAATGTTTTTTGTGAGATAGAATAAATGATTGATGAGTTTTCGAAAGGAGACTTTACTGATATATTAAAAACCTCAAATAGTTTCCTTTTTGAACGATCTTTATGATTTTTTGCTGAAAAATAGGTCAAGACATATCGATTCAATGGTTGCAGTATCATTGATGGATATCTAAGATCAATGGTATAGGCCTAATTAAAAGTCAACCTGGAATTACTGTCAGTCAGAGAGAATTGCTTTTATTTGTAGCATAAATTGACATAATTATGGCTACACAGGGATACAATATCGAAGGTTTGTCTCATTTTACAAACAATCTGATCTATGAAATTAAAACAATATATTTTAAGCTTAACCCTCACCAGACCGGGCTGTTCCAACCATACAATCACCCAGGACGATTGTGACATCATCAGCATGCTTTTTAGGGACATAAATGGTCCCTCAGGCAGCTAGCTAAGGATGCACATAAATGTCCTATCAGTCCAGTAAGGGTTAAGGGAATCCACTTTCATGGCTAACCCTACCCTCTCTAATACCGTCCAGCAACCTTGTCAGTCTGAGAAGTGTAAGGACTACATCATTCTATTGTTGGTGACATCATCAAACAACGGCAGACTGACATAGTTGCAACACTCTCCTTTAAATTTCTGACAGGGCATTGTCTGTTTGTGAAAAAGGCATACCTGTTTGTGGAGATATTTGTGTTGATACATGGAGAGTGGAACGTCATCCAACAAGATCTGGCCGTCACTCGGATCGTAAAACCTCTGCAGCAGTTGGATGCAGGTCGACTTCCCGGACCCACTGGCTCCAACGAGAGCAACTACTTCTCCCGGGTTCACTTTAAACGAGATGTTCTACAAATAAATTGATTATGCATTAAACAATGCTGGGGAAGGCATTTTACATTTAAACAAAAACAAGAAACATCCACCACATTCACTGACTACAACCCAGCTGACAATGCACGTGAAGTTCATGTGATAAACACGGGGGGAAACTGGTGAACATGACATAACTGAGAGTTATCACGTATTTGTGTTCACGTGAGAAAAACTCCCACATTTTCACGGGATAACCACTTGATGAATGTCACCAGATTAACGCTAGACCATCTTCATGACATAACTGAGAGTTATCACGTGTTTTTCTTCACGTGAAAAAACTCCCCAGCATTTTCACAGGATAACCACGTGATGAACTTCACCAGATTATCACTTCACTATCTTCATGACATAACTGAGAGTTATCACATGTTTTTCTTCATGTGGTTAACTGGTGAAGATTGCAGCCCAGAAATATAGATGGAGCCACCTGTACTAGAAACACAGCTGTTTACCCAGTTCTGCACTAAGTTTACTTTAACTGAGTTTAAACAAATTAAACAAATGATTATGATTTCTAAATCTGAATTAATGCACAGTATATGGCGGATTGAAACTTATTAGCTCAAAAAGGAGCACATATTGGATATTATTACAAAAGACTAGTTATCCGAAATGTGAATCATGTACGACTACAATCCTTGATTCTGGTAACCCATTAAGAAGACTGAAAAGAGACTCACTGCATCACACTGGTTGTGACAAATTTTCAGCAAGTTCTTGTGGCTTTACTTCAGTCCCACAGCTATTGAAAGCCCAAGATGTTGCTTGAAACAGTCCAAGTTGACTGGCTTGATGAAGAGCCAAGTTAATGAGTTGGAGATTTTGCCTCTTCTCAAATAATTCTAACTGGTGAAGATTGCCCCCCAGAAAATCACGTGGTTAACTGGTGAAGATATTCACCAGAAAATCATGCAGTTAACTGGTGAAGATTGGCCCCAGAAAATCACGTGGTTAACTGTTGAAGATTGCCCCCCAGAAAATCACGTGGTTAACTGGTGAGATATTCACCAGAAAATCTAGTGGTTAACTGGTGAAGATTGCCCCCAGAAAATCACGTGGTTAACTGGTGACAAAATCACGTGGTTAGCATTTGCAATAACCTATCAGTTTTCCACGTGATAACTGAGGGGCAATTTCACGTGATAACTCTCAGTTAACCACCAGTTTTGTCAGCTGGGAACTTTGAAAACCTTGTTGAAATAGAAAAATGCCAATCAGTCACTGGCAAAAATGTTTAACCTCGTACGTAACACAAAGAGCAAAAGACTTGCAGAACGTCACTTACATTGAGAACAGCACTTTCTGGTCGGCTTGGGTAGGCGAAGTTGACCTCTTTGAACTCAATGCTTCCTCTCAGCTCATCAGGTGACAAGGGCCCGTCCAACACCATGGCAGGTTTGCGCTCCAAATACTCCAGCATTTTCTCAACTCGCCCAAATTTGCCCACGAATCGAGTCACTTGCCAGTTGAACAGTCTCTACAAAGGCCAAATAAAAAATAGTTATCTATCCAATTGCAAATCACAGGGCACCACTCAAAGGCCAATTGGTTTCTTAGTCAATACACAATATGCTGGTAATATTCACAGGTTCTTTTATGCAAAAACAATCATTCAGGATGTACGACTGTGAAAGATGGATCCCACTTTGATCTTTTCATAGTGAAGGTGAATACAGTAGCTAGAGTCTACCAAAGATGCATTCATGAATTAATACTCGCGCACAACAGTTAAACAATGTTAAAGGGGTATAGTATACGGCAATATTTGGTTGTGATCACTGTCATGACATCAGAATGGAAAGAAATGTTATCTTTTAAGTACTTTATTGGGCATTCCACGTCTGACGGTGGTGTGACTGGAGGCATGTAAAACATTTATGAAGCCTTCGCAAAACAACTGACTTACGGAGAACTGGTTGAAGAGTCGCCTCATGTAGACCAAGAAGGAAACCAACTCCCCTCCAGTCATGTAACCTGCGGCCGTCAAATGTGCTCCATAGCACAAGGTCAATGCCCTGGTGCCAATCCAGAATGCCTGCAAAACATGACAAAAGACATCCAATTTACAAAGAAGTCTAACTCAATCCTTGTGTATCTCTCATAGAGCACAGTCAGCTGCTCAATTCAAATGTTGTTTTTTTAAAACACAAACAATGACCTCAGTCATTCCAGCTCCCACTAAATTAATGTCAATAAAATATTACAAGACTGGGGGAAAACTGTGGCGAAAACATACTCTTTCAATGAATTTATGAAACTAAGGGTATACTTGCAAATGAGAGTAATGTATTTTATTTGCCCATTAGTGATTATTACTCATTCAAGCAGCTAATCCATTACTTGTACTTCTTTCAGACGGAGCAACAAAAAAATATGGAAATGGCTACTTTCTCTTTGTTTTTCTGACACTTGGATGCAAACACTAATCCACATCTATTTCATCTAATGACCAGATTGACTCTACGAACAGAGGGCACTTTTGTACAACTCTTGATAATGTATCAGAATAATCACCTGGTTGATGGTAGCCATAGTAGGGCCCAGAATATCTTCATTTCTCCTGATGACATATCTTTCGTTCAATTTCTCGCTGTACCTTTTCGCTTCTTCTGCTTCATTGGCAAACGTCCTCACTGTCCTTATGCACTGGATGGTCTCCTGACCAATACTGCCGGCTCCTACTCTCGCCTTGTCTATCTTCTTGCCCAAGCTCTGCAATGTGTCAAGTGACTACCAGTTAGAAATATTCAAATACTTCACTTTTGTGTATTTCAAGCATGATTCAGCAATTGGTATGGCCGAAATGTAAGCAATCATGTTAAAATGCAGTCATTAAAACCGTGCAAGTCTACATTCATCTAAACTAACCAAAAATTATGTATTTTTTAACCCCACACCAACTGCCACAGCAGTGCAGTAAATAATTCTGTGACATTGTCATACATGTATCGTTGTACTAACACCCAAGGTGTACTGATAATTTGCCTTTGAAAAATGTGTAAAATCATCCAGGCAGTCCCACGGCTTCCAAAAAATAATAATTTTTACCAACACAGTCAAACAATCAAATCTCAAATGTTTCCGAAGCAAAACAAATAACTCTTGGTATTTAAATCCACTCATGGCATGCATAAACACAATTCAAAACTGATGTCAAAAACTTACCTCCTAAAATAAACGGAAACAAAATTGAAAGTCATTATATAAAGTGTTCATTGAATTAATACTATGATATGGCAATAACTTTTGTTTTATATATTGCATTCACAATAACCAACATCTAAAATTAGGGTTAATATCTTAGGTTATTATCCATAATTTTGTTGTTAAAACACAATGGATAAAACAACTAACAGCAGCAGATGGCTGACACACGAGGGGAAACTGATTTTCAATTTCAACTTGACTAAGTCAGGAGAAGATAGGTGAATGGATGCTCTCAAGAACCCTGACCAATAAGACGGTCAGGTTTCTTTTTTTTTTTAAATCGGAAACTTTCCTTAACTTGCGGGTGGTATTTCAATAAATTTACATCTCATTAGATGAAAATCAATGCTGCAACAAGCCATTTTGTTAAGGACGTTTAGCATTAACCCAATACCAAAACATTTCACTTACTTTTAAGCCACTCTGCAGGCCTGTATATCATAGGCCCAAATATAATAAAGATGACACAAGGATACAGACCTAAGGCACCTACAAACCTAGGCCTACAACTTCCAAATGGAACCACATAAACGATTGAACATGCCTTGTGTCATGACAGCTCCATAGGAAAGAGGGATGCACCGATACCACGTTTTCACTTCCGATCCGATACCAATCCTGGTATTTTGCTGCCGATACAGCCGATTTCCGATACCATTCCGATACCGATACCATTGGTTAAATGGAGAGTAGTGCTACTGATCCGATCCAGCGTTTTAGTGCTGGAACGGCACCGATACTGATCCAGAGTATCGGATCGGTACATCCCTAATAGGTAAGTAACAACAGCCTGACCAATCAGTTTCCCCCCAGTGCTCAAGAGTGCAAAATACTGATCAATATTAATAGGAAACTGTAGAAACCTTCTTGTACTTGACTTGAAGATGGGCAGGAAGCATGAGGAATATGTTACACATGAGGAGGACGAAGGTAAGGCGCCAGGACATGGAAAACATCACTCCAGCCAAAGCAACTGAAATGTTAGAACAACTGTCACCATGCTATAACTACAATTATTGCAATCTCTATCACCATTACCATTAATCAACTATTAGTAACATTGCATAATGAGAGTCGGGACCACTGGTTTAGACTGGAAATTTTCAAGTCTCAACAGAAATTTTGGAAGACTGTAGTCTGCCGAAAAACATCATAAGTACCGTCTCTAAGTATGCCTACTTATTGTGGGAAATTTAATTACTTTTTTTAAAGTGGCTCACTACAGAACATTTGGGCAGAAAAATATGAAAGTGTTCAGATTTTCTTTAACTTTCAGCATCTGCAGCAAAAGATTTCTTGTTTCAATATGAACCAGAAAATAAATAGGAATCATGGCGTCCGTTTGGTCTAAAAATATTATAGCATATCATTATGACAAGGTGTGCTGATGTCAGTTAAACTATGCCCTACATTTATTTATATATTAAATATATTAAAAGTAAATTGGCACAAATCCAAAATATATTTTATTTCATAAATATATTTTTTAACTGTACTTTCTAATATAATTTGTATCCTTGTACATGTTTGTTGTGAGTCTACAACTGTCAAGCCAGAGAGCAATATTAAAAGGAACATTCCAGTAATTGCACTATGCAATTAAATCATAAGTTGTTTTCACCCTCACCTAAATTGACCACACTTGTCAGCATAGACTCAATGTCACCCAACACTGCTGTAAGCTCATCGGAAAAGGAAGACAGTCTGTCTGTTATTTCACCTGAAATTAAAAATATAATAATAATGTAATTAATGATATCGAGCAGCTTCAGTATCCCCCACTAGTAAATCAGTTAGACATAATTGAGAAGAGAATTAGCAACATCAAAAGTATAGTAAGAAGGGGTACATTTTTCATGAGGCTTTTTACATATAAATTGCTGAAGAAAGAGAGAACCGCAGAGTGCAGACCATAATGATAGTTTTTTTATCGTTGCGGGTTGCTCAAGAGATCTCTTTAAAAGCCCGCATACGCAGTATCTTCAAACAAAATGCAAATACCACATACTAGATCTTGTACTGTCGAAGAAGCCAATGTCCTGATGGACCACATTGTTGAAAAGTTGAGATCGAACTTGCACAGAGAGACGACCGCTCACTCGGGCTGTTATCAGGTTGCGCAATGCTGATAATATTTTTCTGAAAAGACAAAAAGCAACAACAATCACACAAAATAAACTACACTGATGCACAGTGATGCAGTGGTCCATGTTTTTGTTGGTAGACCAGCTTTTTGCAGAGCTTTATTCACTGCCTAGCTGCTCAAGATGTAGTTTAAAAGTATAACAACCAAACACAGACCACTGTTATAAAGGGGATAATTGCCAAAACTAGTGACTACCTTATGTCCTAACAAGCCAAAATGTCAAAATTTTTATCTAAATATCATCAACTAGATATACCCATTGAGGGACATTTTTAGGGGGAATGGAGCGCCCAGGGAAATGACAGGGAAATGATGAAAATGTGCAGTTTGTCAGAAAGCATATATGTGCTTTGATTGAAATGGTAGAGAAATACGTGAGCAGGGAAAAGATGTGAATGGATGTCAGGAAGTATTGGTGATGAAAAAGAGTTAGTGATATTTTGGCACATTACCAAATCCTACACAGCAGTGATGTGCACTGAGGCCTCTGCTGTGAGATTGTGCTTGAACATGAACCTGGCCAAAGTGAAAAATGCATTGGTGATTGGATTCTGCTATGCAGATTAGACTTGAGAGATAGCATGTAGGAGGTTGGATAATAGTTAAGATATGTACATACGTTTAGGGCTTGGAAAGAGCTTTAAAATGAGGGTAAGATGAGGGAGATACGACGAGTAGAAGTGGGTCAGCCAGTGTGCAGGCATGGGAAGCAGCTGACACTGGAGTGTGTGGATGGTTTTGGCGGGAAGAGAGACGGTGGCGCCAGCCTCTGGCTTGAGGAGGCAGTGAACTACGATGGAGATTCATGCGCCCCTGGTGGGGAAAAACAGTAGAGGCAGAAAACATAAATAAGGGAGCTGTTTCACTGTTATTTGCTGTTATCAGAAGGAGAGGTTAGATCAATAAGGATAGGTGGATAGTTTAGGTGAGTGGCATCGCTAGGGGAGGAGTATTTAGCTGTTGCAGGTGCGAGCATGTCACCTAAGATTTTTGCATCTTATACCCGGCAGGGATAACCTTGGGACATGTCACACACACTTCAGCTTAAAAAGTAGGCTGGCGTTTCAAGTTATGCATGTTTACATCATCAGCATACTTAGTAGTACTTACTCTGAAAGAGAAATGATGGCATGCATGCCAAGTGGATACAGAAGAAGTCGAAAGTCAAAGTTTCCCGCAGCCAAGACATCCAGGGTGCGCGCTTCATAATAGGGAACCAATGATTCCGCTGCAACAAGACAAACAATTACTTTGCATTCTGCCACAATATCTGGCATAATCTGAACATTATTTATTGATTGGTATCATACCATTAATTCATGGACCCCTCGTGCTACTCCAGCCAAACTACTGATTGTTCGGTCATGAAAACTTTCAAGCAGCTTTTTCTGCACTACCCGCAAGGTACTTAGCTGGCTTTGGTGTTTGTAATTACAGTCACAGAAATAGAAGTGATTTTTTATGTACTTCCCATGCCTTCAGGGGTGTTATGCTAGTACACATTAAACAATATCAGATCAGATGTCAATGATTTCAAGAAAGTGATGACAAGCAGCCAAGCCCCAGTGCTCCATGCTCTGTTGTTTATGATAATCCAGAAAATGTCAGTCTGCAGATCTATAATATCCAATAGTTACATATTGACTTGATCAAATATTAAACAGCAAATATCACAAAGAGGCAAAGAGTTTGTGAAAATACAAATACAGACCTGTTGCAGTTAGAGAAAGTAGGATATAGCCAAGAATGATCCACACAATTTCTGACTTGTACCATCCCATCAGTTTCCTGGCTAGCACGGATAATGGCACAGTTCTTTCCACTGGTTCATCCAGAATGTCTTGCTTTCTCTGATTACGACGCCCTTTCAGTTGCTCCTTGGAGGTCATGTGTGATTCAGTCTTGGTGGAGCACTTGTCACCCTTTTCATCCATTCCTTTCTCTGCCTCATTTGCTTCCGCCATTGTCTTGTATGCCCTCTTCGCCCACGCCCCCCAAATCAACAAAGCCAGCGCCACATGGCCAGATAGCCATGTGACATTTAGAATCAAGCAGCACCAATACATGAAGTCATATTCGAAGTCATCCCTCTCAGAGTCTAACAACACGCACACCAGAATGTGGCAATAGGCCACGTAATACATAGCTCCCAAGATGTAGCGAATAACATCAGGGTATTTGGAATAAATGCCATCAATACTGACAAATAGAATGTATATGACAGTAAAGACACAGCGAGCCACTGAGCCCAGGATCATCTGCTTTTCAGTATCAGACGAGTAGGAATGGTTGGTGTGGAAGTTTCCCTCCGCATTTGCCTGTCGCTCAAAGACCAAGAAATTCACTGCCAAATCAGTCCCGCTCAGGAGGATGAAAATGAGACCGTAGACACTGACTTTCTTGAGCATTTCCCGGTCATTCTCACATTCTATTTCATCAGGATTATAATCAACAGCACAACCAAGATATGCCGCCTCATTGCTCGCTTGTCTGCAGTGTTTGATTTTGGGTTTATAAGGTGGAGTTCCATCCCCTTCTGGTTCTTTTTGTTCGCTATTTGCATTGTCCCCTGCGGCCTCCACTGTGTCATCCTCGACCCTTTTGGTTTCCAACAGAAGTGCCGCCTCCTCCCCTGGAACATGTCTTTGTCTGACCTCCGTCATTGCATCAAATTGGAGGGTTCATTTGTTGAAAACTGAAAAACAGAAACACAAGTGACAGATGAGAAAATTCAGTTGTAACTTGTGAAGCCATACATGATGTGTCCATGACCCTGCCAAAACTTAATAAATTATCAAGTATTGAATACTGCCAAACATGGACGACAACAAAGAAAATTTGAGTTATCTATAACTTAAAACGAATATGCTTACAAAAAAAAATCACAAAAAGTAGGGATGCACCGATACCACTTTTTCACTTCCGATCCGATACCGATCCTGGTATTTTGTTGCCGATACAACCGATTTCCGATACCATTCCGATACCGATACCATTGGTTAAATGGGGAGTAGTGCTACCGATCCGATCCGATACTGTGTTTTAGTGCTGGATCGGCACCGATACCGATCCAGAGTATCGGATCGGTACATCCCTAACAAAAAGGACCCTTCAGAAACAACAAGATAAAAAATACAATGCATGAGATCACAGTTCAACAGCTGTCAGATTGACACTCCAAGTGTTTTGCCTAAGTTTTGCACTGGTCACTTGAGTAACATGGGTGATGCATGTTTGTTTCTGAAAATGCCGATGGTTGCCCGGAACCATAACAGAAATGCATGAGATGACTAATCAATGTTTATAATGCTGTTTTTTTAATGATTTTTAATGACTTGTTGCCCGATTGCCCCAGGGCCAGATTCTCCCCCCCACTCCCCGATACCATCTAGGTGAGACATATATTAAATGTACCAGGTAGGCCTAATCAGGTGACAGATCACTTGCAATGGTTGTCTACCAGGTAACAGATCACTTGCAAATTGCAATGGTTGTCTATTATGTTATTTATTGTCACCTAATTGGATGTGGTTTGTGAAATTGTGTTTCGCAGCGTTATCGCATAGGTTGCACGCGTAGCCATGAGTTACTCGGGTGACACGGGTAACAATCGAGGATTTGTTGCCGAACATGCCAGACTCTACCCTGGTGTTTCCCAGAAGATGCAGGGAAGCTGCCACAGTCAATTATTGAAGGTAGTGTTTCCCGCTACTCCACGATATGTGGGGAGTACGAAGATCGCATGTTTTGTACCACGTGACAAACTGCTTCCTGCTCGAGTAGAGCTCTCCAGTTCTTGTTCCGAGAGACCCTCGAATGGGCCTCGAGCATGTTCGGAAACAAACACGCGCCACCAGATGGATGGATTGATGATTGGGGCTTTACGTCCTGTATTTATGCACTTGGTAGGCTAATTAGGACAGGAGGAGGACACGGCAATGAGGACACGCGTCATCAGAGTTACCCTTGTTACTACACGCGCAAATCTTTCCGAAAACGCCCATCCAGTTACAATGTCGGTAATTTGTTTGTCGCTTACGCTGTAAGTTACGGACTGTAGAACTGTAGAAGGTGATAGGCCGGAAACCTACGGGCTCATCATACCGCAAAGTGCCAGTGACCACCAGTTTCACCAGAGACACTACCTTTGATCACATAACAGAGTCTGGCCCATTGAACTGTGTCTCATTGTGCAGTTCAAACTTGGTCTGGCCTTTGAGCTCTAACCCTGGCCTGGTAGATAAACAATCTGCATTACTACTCCCATTACCAGACATTGTATTTAGCAGTGGGCCTAAATTGCAAGATTATTGCTGCAGGAATGTAACAGGATCTGACAATCACAGTCAAACAAATCTATAGCACTAAGCCTAAGTAATATATGCACTCGCATACACATAAATCATTTAAAATAGTCAGCAAATAACACTAAAACTAACCTTTTTCCTCATTTACAAAATGACAACTCACAGCTGCCCTCCATTTTCTTTTCTCATTCAACAAAAGATGGCGTTGTCAGCAAACTTTTCGAGGAGCGAAAATTCTAGCGACACCGGACTGGAAAAGTTGCAAAAACACATTTGTGAGTATTTTTTGTCCTCGTCATTTGCCAAATTAAGTCATTAATTGTATTTGATTAGATGTTATTAAAGGTCTAAAACAAAGACAATTTGACAAACCCTGGGCTGGTTGATTGTCAAACGCCTGGGTTAGACATTTAATAAGTTAATGATTTACCAGGGTATAGTGTTTTGCAGAAATTCTGGGAAAATTTACACCTGGCCCTTGCCAAGCCCAAGAGCTCCCAAGGGCCTTGGCCTGTTAGTGGTACTGGTAACTCAAATACAGTGACCTGTCCAGACACCAGAAATTTTTGGAAAAAGTTGCCGGAGTACGTAGCTAACGCGTCATGGGTTACATGTACAAACATAAAAATTTTGTTTCTGTTTTGTTTCTGAACATGCCAGACTTGACAGAGAGAGGGTAGACACACAACAACCAATTCAAATGTTCCACTTCATCTCTTGATGGGTTGCAATGAATATTGAGTTTCGGAAAGGTTGCATTGGTAACGCATATTCCAACGTGTCAGTGTCAATTCTCGCATGTAGTGTTTCCAGCTACTCTCCAATTTTGGGGAGTAAAAGGGTTACGAGGTTTTGTAGTACTTTGTACCTCGTGACAAACTGGTTCCTGTTCGAGTGAAGCTCTTCCTCTTCTAGTTGCGGTCCACAAATACTCTCGTGCGTGTTTGGAAACAAACATGTGTCACTCAAATTACCAGTATAATGCTGCAAGTCTTTCCGAAAATGCCATTTGAGAATAAAATAGCTTAAATCTTGCTCTCAGATTGGTTCATAGAGGCGATCTTTTTAGGGGGCAGTTCATAATTGGGTCAATATGTTTCAAATCTTGGCTCAAATGCAATGTCAATTTAAAACCATATCTTTAAGGGCGGCTGCCCTCCTGGTCTTTACGCCTATGCATAGACAGGAAGTTTCGCTTTCTGTGTGTTTGTGTGACTAAAAATGTGCAAATTAAGCTGTTAAGATAGAAAAATTTTGGTGCCAAGCTATATCGTGACCTTTCACATGATCTGTTATCATCCATTATTTTCTATGTGGCTACTGGCTACCATATTGTAAATGGGTCAAAAGTCTCTCTACCAATCTTTAAATTATCACATTCTAGTCTTTTCTTAAAGTCTTAAACTGCTGGAGTCCAAATTCTAACTTGCAGAAATTGTTTTCTGTGATTACTATGATATATGTGTCATAATTTCAGTGTCTGCGCTTGGTTGATTTTGCTGGTGGTCCAAACGGACCAGTAGCTCTGATAACCTACTGGTCCGGGCATATTCTTACTGGTCCAAATTATTTGACTCATATTCTTTTGGATGAGACAAAGTGATCATTTAGATGTTTGGTTTCATCAAAATGTATAAAATATTATAATCTTTATGATCTTTAATTGGTAAGTGATGTTCTTCAGAATAGCATTGGTCAATGAAGCCTTTGAGACAAAAACATTCAGTCATTCACCAGTTGATCACTCAGTGACTTTATGTGGACCTTAGTAGATAGTCATGCCATGATTTTATGGATTACCAGTTATTTTTAATGTATGACCAATTGTCCCATTTTTGATAAATCTTCTTCTTCCAATGAAGCCCAGTCCACTCTATATATATCCAGCATTGTGACCCATGGCATGATGCATGCCTAATTGCACTTCAGGTACCAGTGTCAGCTTTGACAGGTGATCTCAATAGCACTTGACTGAAAGGGATAGAATTGCCTTCAGAAGGTGTCAAAAGAAGGCCAGAACACTGAGAACAATCTGAATTGCAATCAGGCGATTTGATTGCCATCCTGACCAGTTAGACTTCAAATATCTTGCTAATTGCTCTCTATGCACGCGAATGACGCAAGTAGATATGAGCGATAATAGGTATGCAGAAAGCTACTCGCCCACACGGACCAGTTGAGCTAGAATCCTACTCGCCCAGGCCCTTTTAGTCGGGCAGATCAGAGGGGTCCCCCTGCACCCGTCTGAATATTTAACGGGACCAAGTTTTTTGGTGCCCTAATAATGTCCTTTTAAGAAAAAGCCAATGTTAACAGGACTATCAATGTCCCATGGGGTTTTTACGGCGGCCATTTTGAATTGAGGTTGACGGCAGAAAAACGTCTCTTAGAAATTACAAGTTTAATTATCTCAGGAACTATTCAAGCTACATTCACAAATGGCACATCTATTTATATGTTTTTGGACATGCAGAATCTGAAAATGACATTAATTTCTTTCTAAAATGAAAATATCACCCCATTATCGCCAAATATTTACAAAAAATCGCATTTATTAAATATTTCATCTTAGTTCAGTTTATTCTACATCAGCCAGTTAACCAGTAGCTCTGTGTGATGATCATATTTGACAAGCACTGAATATGAGCTTTCAAATGAGGTATAATATGTCCAAAAGAGATGATTATTTGATGAGCTGTGGTATTTCAAACATTTTCATTTGTGATTCTGTGATCATTCAGCAGCATGGGCGATGTAGAACTACTAGTCAGGTTGCAAGAGAGGTTGCCTTGCATCCTCTGATATAGTTAATGGCACCCAATTTTTTGAATGTCAAATATTGTCTGGAAACATATTTTAGATGCTCCCATTGCCAATTATTGTTCCATGGGGTTTTTCTGGTGGCTATTTGGATTAACCTGTAAAATTAGTAAAAGTGTGGTTTTAGCATTATTGCCGCTTTCTGTGTTAAAGCAGCTATTTCTCTATTACAGTTTATGCCAGTGAAGAAAATTAAACACCAAATTAAACTTTAGAATCAAGGGAGTGACTCTTTCAAATGGTGTAAATAGCATGCTTGTAAGATGCTTTTGCTGGGTGTAATAAAACAATTAAACTCTTCCTCCCTGGGTAGCAAATTTCTTCATGAGCATAAACGTGTCTCATAATTTATTTAATTTCATTTTTTTAATGAGTAGCCCTAGAAAAACATCTCAAACCCAAAGATGGATAGCCCTTGATGTCAACTACCATCTGGCACATTAATTTTCTTGTTACTGCCATTGTCAAGCCTTCCAAAATTAAATAAATGTTGATGTCGGTGTCATAAATCTCCTCAAAAACGTAAAATCCTCCAATTTATTTTCAATTTTACCTATCCTAATCACTAGATGACTCATCCCTAACCTACCAAATGGATAGCCCCTGATGTCACCTTTCTCTTGGCACCTTGGTTTCCTTGTTACTACAATTGTCTACGCTCCCACAGCAAAATTAATGTTGCTATCCGGGTCGAAAATCTCCTCTGTGAAGCACCAAAATCTCGCACAGATTTTCATTTCCGATTATCCTAATCACCTGATAACTCATTCCTGACCAATTAAATGTATGTGGATGGACAGCACTGTATGTCAGCTTTAATTTGGCACCTTGGTTTCCTTGTAACCAGAACTCTCAACCTTCCCAACGCTAAATAAATGTTGCCGTCAGTATCAAAAATCTCCCTCAGAAACACCAAATCCTTCCATTCATTTTTAAATCTACCTGTGCTGATCAGTAGTTGACTTATTCCTAACCAACCAAATGGATGAAGATGGATAGCCCTTAATGTCAGCTTTCAATTGGTACCTTGGTTTCCTTGTTACAACAATTGCCAGCCCTTCAAAAGCAAACTAAATGTTATGTTCTGTTCAAAAAATCTCGTCTGAAACACAAAATCCTCCCTTATATTTCAATTTCCACCTATCCTAATCACCAGATAACTTATAATAAACCATCCAAATGGATCTTGATGGATTTCCCTTGATAGCAGCTTTCATTTGGCACCTTGGTTTCCTTGTTATTACAATTTCAAGCCCTCCAAAAGTAAAATAAATGTTATGTCCTGGTCAAAAAAATCACGTAGGAAGCACATAATCCTCCCTTGTATTTTAATTTCCACCTATCGTAATCACCAGATAACTTGTAATGAACCATCCAAATGGATGTGGTTGGATTGCTCTTGATGGCAGCTTTAATTTGGCACCTTGGTTTTCTTGTTAATACAGTTGCCAGCCCTCCAAAGGCAAAATAAATGTTATGTCCTGTTCGAAAAAATCTCCTCGGAAAAACAAAATAATCCATTGTATTTTAATTTCTACCTATCCTAATTACTAGATAACCTATTCCTTACCAACCAAGTGGATGTGGATGGATAGCCCTTGATGTCTGCTTTCATATGACACCTTGGTTTCCTGCTTGCTACAAATGTCAACCCTACAAAAATTATATAAATGCTGCAATTTGTGTCAAAAATCTCCTTGGAAGCCCAGAATCCTCCCATTTATCTTCAGTTCTACCTATGCTAATCAGTAGATCACTCATTTCTAGCCAAACCAAATGGATAAGGATGGATAGCCCCTGAAAGCTGATATCAAGGGCTATGTGTTTGGTTGGTTTGGGATGAGTTTTCTGTAGGTTAGGACAGGTGAAAATCAAAATACACGGGAGTATTTTGTGTTTCCAAGGAGATTTTGGAACAGGACAGAAATATTAATTTTGCTTTTGAAGGGTTGACAGTTCTGATGACAAGGAAACCAAGGGGTCAAATGAAAGCTGACATCAAGGGCTATCCATCCACATTCATTGGATTGGTTAGGAATGAGTTCTGTGGTGAGTAGGATAGGTGGAAATCAAAATACAAGGGAGGCTCTTGTGTTTCCGACGAGATTTTTTTACCAAGACATAACATTTAGTTTGCTTTTGGAGGGCTTGCAATTGTAGTAACAAGGAAACCAAGGTGCCAAATGAAAGCTGACATCAAGGGCTATCCCTTTGGTTGGTTAGGTATGAGTCATCTAGTGATGGGAAAACGTATAACTGAAAATAAATGGGAGATTTTGTGTTTCCAACGAGATTTTTATTTTGACGGTAACATTTATTTAGCTTTGGAAGGGTTAACAGTTCTAGTATTAAGGAAACCAAGGTGCAAAATGAAAGCTGACACCAAATGCTATCCATCCACATTCATTTGGTTGGTTAGGAATAAGTCATCTACTGAATAGGATGGGTACACTTGAAGATAAATGGAAAGATTTTGTGTTTCAAAGGAAATATTTGATACTTATGGTAACATTAATTTAGCTCGGGGAGGGTTGACAGTTCTTGTAACTAGGAAACCAAAGTGCCAAAGGAAAGCTGACATACAGTGCTGTCCATCCACATCCCTTTGATTGATTAGAAATTATTTATCAGGTGATTAGAATAGGTGGAAATGAAAATCTGTGCGAGTTTTTGGTGATTCAAAGGATATTTTCGACCTGGACAGCAACATTTATTTTGCTTTGGGAGGGTAGACAATTGTAGTAACAAGGAAACCAAGGTGCCAAGAGAAAGGTGACATCAAGGGCTATCCATCTGGTAGGTCAGGGATGAGTCATCTAGTGATTAGGATAGGTAAAATTGAAAATAAATGGGAGGATTTTATGTTTCTGAGGAGATTTGTGACACAGACATCAACATTTATTCAGCTTGGTAAGGGCTGACAATTGTAGTAACAAGAAAATTAATGTGCCAGATGGTATCTGACATCAAGGGCTATCCATCTTTGGGTTTGAGATGTTTTTTTACAGGCTACTCATTAAAAAAATTATTAAATTAAATGAATTATGAGACACGATTAAAAAAAGTCGATTATGCTCACAAAGAAATTTGCACCCCAGGGAGGGAGATTTTAATTATTTTTATGACATCTAGCACAAGCATCTTATAAGCATGCTATTTACAACATTTGAAAGAGTCACTCCCTGGCTTTTAAACTTTAATTTGGTGTTTAATTTTCTTCACTGGCATAATCTATGATAGAGCAATGGCTGTTTTAACACAGAAAGCGACAATAATGCTAAAACCACACTTTTACTAATTTTAGAGGTTAATCCAAAATAGCCACCAGAAAAACCCCATGGAACAATAATTGAAATATGTTTCCAGACAATATTTGGCATTCAAAAAATTGGGTGCCATTAACTATATCAGAGGATGCAAGGCAACCTCTCTTGCAACCTGACTAGTAGTTCTACCTCGCCCATGCTGCAAAATGATCACAGAATCACAAATGAAAATGTTTGAAATACCACAGCTCATCAAATAATCATCTCTTTTGGACATATTATACCTCATTTGAAAGTTTATATTCAATGCTTGTCAAATATGATCATCACACAAAGCTACTGGTTGACTGGCTGATGTAGAATAAACTGAACTAAGATGAAATATTTAATAAATGCAATTTCTTGTAAATATTTGGCCATAATGGGGTGATATTTAAAATTTAGAAAGAAATTAATGCCATTTTCAGATTCTGCATGTCCAAAAACATAGAAATAGATGTGCCATTTGTGAATATAACTTGAATAGTTCCTGAGATAATTAAACTTGTAATTTCTAAGAGACGTTTTTCTGCCGACAACTTCAATTCAAAATGGCCGCCGTAAAAACCCCATGGGACATTGATAGTCCTGTTAACATTGGCTTTTTCTTAAAAGGACATTATTAGGGCCCCAAAAAACTTGGTCCCGTTAAATATTCAGACGGGTGCAGGGGGACCCCTCTGATCTGCCCGACTATTTTGAGGTCATATTTGGCGACCGGGCGAGTGCCCAATGCGGACACTGTAATTTACTAAATAATGTGTGCGCCAGTTAGCAGATGTAATGTGCACAATATGGAATAACATGGTCCCTAGGTCTTTGTATGGTTGGAATTTGGAAAGGAGCCCTTTAGGAAGGGATATTCAATGTACTGAGAAAATCTTAAGCAGTCAGGATATTAATTGAAAGCAGACATCATCATTATCATTCTTGTATTTCTTTCTTCAGACAGGATGTTATCAAATTGACAGTTCCCGGCCAAGTCACTGCATGAAATGGATGACGGAGACAAGGCAGACCAAGACGTGAAGAATGGCCGAGGAAGTGCGCAGAGCCAGCAGCCTCGTGGGAAACGTTATGAACGTGACAGACGGGGCAACTGGAGCCGCGGAGGCGACAAGGCCAAGAAAGTTACCAGTGACGACTCTGTTGCTGGGAAACCTGCCAAAGACAGTAAAGAGGGTGATGCCCAACCCGCTAAAGTAAAAAGTGAAGGGGAAAAAGTTGGTGAAGCTCGTTCAAAAAATACAGATAGCCATAGTCAGGATTACAAAAACAATAAGGGAGACAGTGGGAAAGTGACCCCCCGGAGAAGTGAACGGTCAGAGAGGGGCAGCGAAAGTCGGAGTTATAGAGAAAGAGACAGTGATAGATATTACGACAAGTATGCAGAGAAAAGCAAGAGCCCTCGCAGTGCTGATAAATATGCTGATAAATATGCTGATTCGCAATACACTTCTGGGTATGTATTGTGAATTTATATTATACATTTTGCGCCGTAAACAGCTTTTCCAAGTGTTCTCTATTTGGACTGTGTTACTCAGCTCTATTGTTTCTGATTTGGTAATTTCCATATGCGTTGTAGCAGGAAGAAAGATCAAGGGTACAAAGCTACAAAAGAGAAACCGAGGAGAGAGGAACTTACTCCCGCCAAAGAACCTAAGTCTACTGATACTGCTAGTGGGTGGGTAATATTAAACTTATATTAAGTCAAATATAAGTGCGTTTATCATATTGGCCGTTGTGCATCTGTGTAGATCTGTAGTGTCTAAAACGCAAGATTTCTAACGTTTAGCGAATCAGAAAAGAAAAAGAGTCAATCTCAACTAAATGTCTGTTATTATGATTTGCCATCTTGATTATTGCCGTGGCGAGTGTTGATTGACTCTATCCCTTTCCCTTTTAACATTTCTTTGATTTCAGCTAGGCACCATAGGCCAACAAGTTTCAATGGAAAAATCTATTCTTGTTACAAATCGAGGTGCATGTCACTTGTTTTTTCACTGAGCACAGTATGCTGTATGAATTAATTTTTTTTAAAGAATGTTAGTTATCCATACCCTGGCTGTGTATTAAGCCTTATAATGGTAGACATGATGTATGTCAGAACACTTCTGCATTCATTCCAGTGGTTCGGACTTGATGTCTCTGATAACTAAGAGTTCAGCAAAATCAAGCAGCAAATCAAAAGTGTCGAATGGCGGTTTCAAAGAAAAATCAGGAAAATCTGCTTCATCTTTGGAGGCACAGTGGCAAAAAGAAGAAGAAGAAAAGAGATTAAAGGAAAAGCAGGCAGAAGAAGAAAAACAAAAACAAGAGGAAGAAAAGAGGAAAGAAGAAGAAAGAATAAGGCAGGAAGAAGAGAAGAAGCGGAGGGAAGAAGAAGAGGCACAGAGGTTATTGGAAGACGAGCTGGTAGGTGCCATTCTGCTTTTCTAGGGGGCTTATGTAACTGTGAGACCACAGTGTTGACACTTGTATATATAAACAGATTTAAAAAGACATCTTCAATTAATGTACACACAGCTTGAAATGACTTTTCATACCTGGAAACAATTCTTAGATTTCTCTGCGTGTAATTTGTCTTACAGAAAATGCTGAATGACTACATCAAGGAGAGTAAAGAGAGAAATGATTTCAAGACAGAACTTAGGAATGCTAATTCAGTTGGTGAGTTTTGCTCTCTGTTCTTGTCGGTCTTTTCTCAGCCCTGGTAATTTTCCCGCATTGCACATCAATTTTACTGGCTGCTGTTGGAATTGCTGAATTGCTTGATTTATCTTTCAGTTGATCCCCCGGATGAAAGTTATTTTGCCAGACTTGATTCCAGCGTGAAGAAGAATACAGCCTTCGTTAAGAAACTGGTGAGTCTGTTTGTTCATGAAATACAGTGGCTGCTTTTCTGAGAATGTTATAAGAATTACCTTTTGCATTGGCACCATTACTATGGCATTAGCTAATACTTGTGTTAATTATAAGTTATTTGGGCAAAGTGTTCTTGTTGTGAAATTTTATGATCTAACTGAATGACATCTGTATTTCAGAGAAGCATAACTGAGGTGCAGAAGGATGCTCTAACAAGAGAATTCAACAACTTGAACCTCACCAAATATGTGGGAGAATGTGTAAGTTTCAGGACTCTTCCAAACCTCTTGACTAGTTCCCAAATTTGAAAAAAAAAAAGTTGTTCAGCTGCTGTAAGAGAATATGGTTGGAAATTACACATGTGTAATAATTGACATAGACAGGCAATGAAATTTTATTAACATGAATGACATAAGAGGTTATAGCGACAAATAAACTTTTTACACATTTTTTACTAAAATTTACTACATTCATGGGGAGACCCCTGCAAGGCCCAATGGCCACTATCAAGGGGCCACCCAGATTTAGATTTATTTAAAACACATGATTTTTCCAGCATGCATATATGTATGTGGTTGGCCTACTGTGCAGTTCAGGTATGAAGATTTGGTATAGAGTTCCAACTTTTTCCTGTTTTGATCACTGATATACACTGGATGCAATTAGATAGACTCACATTGCATATATACTGGTTATCGTCAATACCATGTTCCTGATGTGCAATTGTGAACTTATTCTTATTTTTGTGCTATTCAGGCTGCTGCTATAGCGGAAGCGAAGTTAAAGATGTCAGACATCCCGTGTGCCCTCACTCTCGTGTCCTTGTTCCATCAACGCTACAGCGAATTCACAGTGGCATTTCTGAACTGCTGGCAGAAAACTCTACTCAACAAGAAAGATGAAAAGGTAGGATTGCTTGTTGCATCAATAGAGGGCAGGGTTCAGTGGTAGTGTGCTGGACTGCCAATCGCTGGGTCCAGGGTTCGAATCCAGCTCTTGCTGGGTCACCTGGGCCTATGTTTGACGGCTGTTTCAATCATCCTTCGCCTCATTGCCGTGTCCTCCTCCTGTCCTAATTAACCTACCAAGTGCATAAATACAGGATGTAAAGCCCCAATCATCCATCCATCGTTGCATCAATAGTCATTAGTTCTATTGAGCAAGTCTCATCCCAATATGTCCTAAAATTTTGGTTTAATATAATTTGCTCCACTTTGAAAAGTATTTAAGTAAGCTTGCCTACTAATAGTACCTGTGTGCATATCTTCTTTTGCTGTTGCAGGTCACAAATGCCAGCAAACTGCGTGTTGACTTGCGGTTTTTTGCGGATTTGGTGTCCATCGGAGTGTTCTCTGCAAAAATGGGACTGCCCATGCTGGCAAACCAACTGACCATCTTGCTGAGCAACGACAAGGAAGACCACAACAATCTACCCATAGTGCTCAGTTTCTCCAAGCACTGCGGTGATGATTATGCTGGGCTGGTTCCCAGGAAAATCAGGTGAGTGGTCTCGCTGGTCTGTCCGGTGTCCAGTAGTGAGGTTTCTGTTGACAATAGTCTTTGTTGCCTGAGTAAAATTACATGATTTCAAATGGTCAATGTTCAATGGCACTGACTGACTTATCTGGGCAAGCGACCCTGTAAGTGTCTTCTCCAGCATTAACAAGGCTTTGTCGTCTGACTCTTTACTTGTGCCCACAGTGCCGGGCTTTCCCTGTCGCTACTATTTTTCATTTAAAAAAAGACAATTTGGTCAACATCTGATAATAACTATCTTCTGCCTAATTGTTTATCTCTATAGAGGTTAGACCCAAATTAGATATTTGTTTCCATATTACTTGCAGGGATTCCAAATTTATCAATAAATTTATCAACAAATTTCTGCCTAGCTCCAATTAACATTTGAATTGCTCTTTCAATTGCAGATTGTTGGCGGAGAAGCACAACAAAGAACTTCCAAGGAGCACATTTCTACCTGCAGAGAGACAGAAGGCTTGTCGGAATTTACTCAAGGAATATTTCTCTTCTGTTTGTGATCATCTCCTGAGAGACCACAAGGAGCTTAAGAATCTGGACAAACAGAATCGCAAAATACTACAGGTACTCGCCTTGGCTGAACATTGCCTTTCCATTCAGTGGTGCACTGTACAATGGCCCTGCGTCGAAATACCTCTTGTTGTTTTTTGTCTGAGGGATATTTTCTGGGTAAAAAGTTTGTTCAGAAGTACAGTGGTTTCATATTTGAGCTGGTCTTTCATAGAAGGTTGGATGCATATTGCAGTGGCTACTGGATTAAAGGAAACCAGGCCGGACGTAATTGATTTTAGCTTCGAGGCACTTTTTTTAAAAATTTGGTTGGAAAGGAAAAGCTGTCTTGTAAATTTGTTATTGTGTGTCTTTCAATTGAATAAAATTGTGGGAAAGCTTCTTTTTATTTGTCGACAAAAAATCTGTTGTGTTGGTGTCAGAAGCTAAAAATATAGTATATTTGGCCTTATTTGACAGTATACTTTATCGATTTAACACTATACTCTATTGATATTGTGACAGGTCTTGTTCGTTTCGGTGAATTTGTTTAATTTCTCTCTTTACAGACTAAGGGAGAGCTAAGTCAAGAGAGAAAAGACAGATATGAAGCAACCATTCAGGCCTACAACAAACTGTTAGGCAATGGCTCCGTGCTAGGGGTAAGGGTTTTCAATTACTCTATGACTTTGATAATATTAGCGGCTATCTTCCAAATTAGTTTAGAATGTCGACAGTGCTCAACTTACCTGCTATCCTTGATAGGCTGTGCTCCCTTATAATTGTGATCTTTTGAAAGGATTCTTTTCTTGTTGTTGACTGACTCTAAATGAGGACTGTCTCCTTTTAGGATTTGCTGAATGAATATCTTCCTGATTTGCCTGAAAATGGTAAGTTTTTTCATTTCATATTTTCTCATTATTGTTAAAGGAGGTGTTCATTATTTCGACCCCAAAACTTTCAATGCATCTGGAAGAATTATTTTTTTAATTTCAGAAATTGTCACTGATCCTGAAGCGGCGGCATTGGACATATTCAATCCCAGAGCAGAGGTAGCAATTTGATTGATTAATTTATACTTGCAGTATATTTTCCAACTTATGTTTTGAAAAGTGATCCTGATTATGAAGAGTTTTCTTAGTTTATCTAATCATGAGTAAAATTATGATAATTATGATTCTTCTCTTTGCTCTTTCATAATTGTTTGATATTCCTCTTCCTTGTTCTGTCTCCCTAATTTATTTGACTTGATTTCTAAATATTTTCCCTTGATTCCAGTACCAATACGAAGGAGATCTCACTTTGTTTGAGGATGAAGAGACAAGGACATTTTATGAGACGCTGCCAGATTTGAAGGCCTTCATTCCCAGTGTAAGAATTTTATTTGAGAATGTTGGGTTTATTTCTAAACAATACTATCTCTGTGAACTCTTAAAATTAATGGCAATTCTGTAACTTTCAGATTCTGTACAAAGACAGCATTCAAGAACAGAAGGAGGAAAAGGAGGAGGCCATTTTGGAGGATGGTTCGTAGACTTGCTCTAACTTCTTTTGACATGATAGTTGTGGACTTTCTTACGACTCTATCACTTATTTACCCAAATCAACTTCTTATTCAGTTATATTCAGTCTATTCAAGGAGCTCACAAGGAGTAGCTTTGTCATTATGTTTCAAGTATATTCCAAGATGCATATGAATAAGAAAGTGGAGACTATTTTGAGTCTGAGATGATAGATCTTGTCTGTATTGGAGTGCGAGCATGCAGAAGTTTCTCGAGTGTAGATTACTGATCTCCTGATCCATAACATTAATGAATTTACCCTCACAAGATTTTGAACTTTTCTGTAGAATTTGGATGTCACAACCTCTTCAAAATCTCCTGAAGGTAAATTCATCAATGTCATTCAGAAGTTGATGTGGATTGTTGCATATCCCTCAAGTTGGAGCAAAATGCTGACAAATCATTTTCTTATAATTCCATAAAATCCTGGAATGCTTTGCCAAATGATATCAAAGCCAAATCAGACTATAACGGCTTTAAATTTTCTGTTAAACAACATCTTGTAAACCATGGCGTAAACTGCGGACTATATTCTAGAGTCAAATTATTTCTTGAAGCACATGTGTAAATATGCACAATTACCCTAGTCAACCACAAATCACTATGCTCATGCTGCCCTCTTGTGTATTATCCTCAGGACCCCGCTGGAAATAAGTTATGAAGCTTTCGTGGGCCTTCCTAACTTTTTCATCACTGTATACACTTCATTTCCATTTCATTAGGTTATTATTGCTATTTCATTATATGCCGCACACTCGGATGTTTATGCACTGATGAATTTGTTAATAAATCAAATCAAATCAAAAATCAAAATAACTCTGCCTTTGGAAGCTGTTTACTCCAATTCAACTCAGACTGCCAAGGATGTTTCATGACTACTTAATGGTTTGGCGTTTGCAGATGGAGACAACCTGAATGTGGAAGACGTTGAGAAAGAGTTGGAGGCAGCAGCGTCCACCCAGGTGGAAGAAGAAAAGCCCAAGAGTAAAGAAGAGGCCGGCAAGGAGGAGGCTGGCAAAGAGGAGGCCAAGGATGATGGGGCCAAGGATGATGGGGCCAAGGAATTTTTGCCCCTGGATGACCTGGATGTTGAAGGTAATCACTCATTGATGGCTCAGTGCGGAAGGATGGAGGGCACTGGATGGGTGAATGAATGAAATGAAGTGTGGTCATGTAAACTTTGTGAAGTGAAAAAATAGCCAAGAAGAAGTATAATGACAGTGAACTATAAGGAATGAGAAATAGCTGCGTGCCAGTGTCATGGTGCCACTCAGATTGAGACATATATCTGTGAGTTGATGCATTCCGTGAGCACATGTTATTTTTGCCCAACGCTGTTTTTGAGACGGGCTTCACTACAAGCTATCGGCTTGTCAGTCTACGGAAATATTGTTGTTCTAGTTATGGTCTTGTTGATATTTTAAATCTGTGGCAGTGTATATGAAGATTACCAGTGAGTACTGATTGTTATTTCATTGATTAATATTTCTGATTTTTGATATTTCGTTGATTCTGAATTCTGTTTTATTTGCTAATTTTGTAACCATGATTAAGTTTGCTGTTATTTTACCATATTGTGAACAAATTGGTTGACATAAATAGAAAAGTGATTTTCGGATTTTTGTTAAATTTCAAATTTGAATTTACATTCATAGGCCAATAGTTATGTGTAAATTATGGATATTATCTTATGAAGGATTGGTTCGTGTGTAGCCATATACATATGGAATGACCTGAATATGTTAATTTTGTTGCAGAGGATGACAGCGATATAGGATGTTCTTTAAAGTTGATGTTAGAAAGTTTCATCCAACAACTGCCCACTTGCGTCAACAGAGAACTTATAGACAAGGTAAATTCCGGCCTTTTCAATTTATTCCGGCTACTTTTCATTCAACTTGTCAATTAATTTGATTAGTGTTTTTAATGCCTGTAAATATCATCCTTGCCGTATCTGTCCTGTAGGCAGCGGTGGATTTTTGCACCAACCTCAACACCAAGGCCAACCGCAAGAAACTTGTACGGGGACTGTTTACTGTGCAGAGGACCAGGTAAATTTTATTTCTGATTCATTTGTCGTCCTGATGTTTTTTGTTGCTATCTTCATGTTGGTCTTTTTGTGAAGCTTCCTGTGCTTGACCAATAACTAGATTAAATTCATGGATACTTGATGACAACTTAGTTCCTACCTATTGGGCCAGAGTTCTCACACATCCCTTAAAGGTAGATAGATGATAGATAGATAGATAGATAGATAGATAGATAGATAGATAGATAGATAGATAGATAGATAGATAGATAGATAGATAGATAGATATAGTAGATATTAGGGTGTCCCAAAAAAAGTTAAAGGCTGAAATTCATTGGGGCTAACCTCTAAATGTGTTCTATAGCCCCTTTCTGACTGCCATGTAAAATTTCAGCTCATTTGAAGATGTTTTAGATGTTGCTCAAGAGCCCCAAAGATAGATAGGAGTTTAACATTGAATTTTCATGCGAAAATGGCTATTTTAGCCAATAGCTCACAAATTATCGGTTTCCGTCCATTTAAACACATGGATAGTTGATACAAAAATGCATAAATTATTCTGCACACTGTGGTATCAATTTCATATCTGTACCTCACTTGGGTCTTGTGTTATTGGCAAATATATACTATTTTACATGAAAAATTGACGCCAAAGCAAAGCACCTTTCTTAATGAAGACCAGTTGCAGTCTAATTTTGAATTTAAACATGAGACAATCACATATTGGTCCCATAGTGTGACAGAGACACAAGAATATCAACCAATGTCTTAAAATCTGTCTCAGACTATTGAAACAATATGAGAAGTTTTTTTTAAATCACAGAAAATTGCGAAATATACGTATATCCCATATATGTACATTTTCTCAATACTCAAGCAAGTTACAAATATAAAATTGGCACCACAATGTGCAGAATGATTTATTCATCTTTTTATCAACTATCCATGTGTTAGGGTGGACTGAAACCGATAATTTGTGAGCTATTGGCTAAAATAGCCATTTTCGCATGAAAATTCAATGTTAAACTCCTATCTATCTTTGGGGCTCTTGAGCAACTTCTAAAACACCATCAAATGAGCTGAAATTTTACATGGTAGTCAGAGAGGGGCTATAGAACACATTTAGAGGTTAGGCCCAAGGAATTTCAGACTTAAACTTTTTTGGGACACCCTAGTAGATATAGTAGATATAGTAGATAGATAGATATATAGATAGATAGATAGATAGATAGATAGATAGATAGATAGATAGATAGATAGTAGATAGATAGATAGATAGATAGATAGATAGATAGGCAGATAGATAGATAGCAGATAGATAGATAGATAGACAGATAGATAGATAGATAGATAGATAGACAGATAGATATAGTAGATAGATAGATAGATAGATAGATAGACAGATAGATAGATAGACAGATGAAATGATTAGATTTGGTGATATGTATGTGAATAGAATTGGTTTTTGTCCCCAGGTATGACTTGCTGCCGTTCTATGCCCGCCTTGTGGCCATCCTGTACCCATGTATGCCAGATGTGGCTAATGATCTGTCCTCCTGTTTGAGGGCTGACTTCAAATGGCATGTGAGTAAACTGAAGATTTCACACTTTCTGTGGCTTTTATTTAAGATTCAATTGTGTCTTATGTTTACTGTTTTCTCTCCTGATGATATTTTTTAGGTTCGGAAAAAGGACCAAATCAATATAGAATCAAAGCTGAAGACTGTGAGATTTATAGGTAAGGCTCAATAGCTAAGGCTTTTCTTTCTGAACTTGAATAAAAATTCTGGCAAATATGCAACATTGTAACTATGGTTGAATTTCAAAATAAAACTTAGTTATTAAATTTAGTAATAACATGTATGATGATATCATATTATGAAAAGATAGGTTAAGAAGGTGAACAGCTTGGCCTGCACCAAATAAACATAATCCACTTAGACCTAAATGAATTACCTGTCATATAATTTATGATGTTATTTTTAAAATATTATTTGGTATTGATATGAACCGTATACGTGTTACTCTTGTTTATTTCAGGTGAACTTGTGAAATTCAAGATGTTCCAAAAGCAAGAGTCATTGCAATGTCTAAAGGTAAGCCATTTGATGAATTGTTATTTGGTGGATTGGTTTGTGTTACAACTATATTTGATATCCCAAATTTATGAACTAGTAGAAGGGTATTAGAGCCCTGCGTGGGACTGATTTTTCCGCCCCGTCCCGTCCCACAAAATCCAGTCCCGCTCCCGTCCTGCCGCTCTTATCTTTGCGGGACCCGCGTCCCGTCCCGCACTCTCCATTATCTGTCCCGTCCCGCCCCGCTCCCGCAGGCTTATGTTTGCGGGACTCCAATCCCGTCCCGCAGCCTAAGTCAGTCCCGCACTTACACAATCAAGTTTTATATAATCAAAGGCATTTAGTATAGGTCATATCACTCATCAATGAGGTCACAACTATGAACTATTAGAAGGTTGGGTTATTGAGCTGAAAACTGTCTAATAGTGAAGCAACCTCCACTTATGTTCTTATCAATACTTGATTTTTTCCAGATGCTGCTCTTTGACTTCACTCACCACAACATAGAGATGGCCTGCTCCCTGCTCGAGACTTGCGGTCGGTTTTTGTACCGCTCTCCGGAGTCTCACCATCGAACCAAGATATATCTTGTAAGTTGGTCCACATTGTCAAGTCAACACATTTTCGAGGTCCAGAGTGACCTGCAACAAACAACAGTTGATAAAAGTTGTGTGATATTCAACTTACGAAACCGGGATTAAAGAATATGATATATAGTAGTCTGCAAGCTGGAATAACAGCCTGTCTGTTATTACATCATTATTTATGGTGTGGCACTTCATCAAACATGAAATCTGAACACCCCCTGATGGAATAGTGGGGTCTGAAAACAAATCACAATAATTTTAACTTTGATAGAAGAATTGTTGTTACAGCAGATCCCTTTTAAACGCCAATTGCTGAAGAGTAACGTATTCTTGCCCTCCTAACCTTTTTGTTTTTGGTTGTAGGATGTAATGATGAGGAAGAAAGCTGCGCTGCACTTGGACAGCAGGTACACAACCATGATAGAGAATGCCTTCTACTACAGCAATCCTCCGGATGTGAAGAATGAAGGCAAACAAGACCGTCCTCCCATGCACGAGTACATCCGCAGACTCATCTACAAAGATCTGAGCAAGATCACCACAGAGAAGGTCAGTCTGATGAGTACATATATCCGCTATATTTGATCATGGTCGGTAGGGTGCTTCAGGTGCCCCCAATATTTTCCGATCCTGCTTGACCTTGGTCTGGTATTGCGGTTTATATAGTAAAAGTCACATGTAAAATTTTGGTCCATTCTATAAATACTTACCTTTACCAGAATTCACTTGAAGTTTATAATGTAATTCCCCATTGGCGAACTTGCAAATCCTGAAGATATTGCTGAAATCAATGAAGGAATAGATATTTTTTCCTCAATCCATAGTTTCTGAGTCAGTTTTGGGAGGGCAATTCAAATCTGGCATCAGCTATTTTATAGCAGGTCTTCCTGATGAGCTAGGAAGTTTTGAATTTCCTAGATTTTGCCATTTTATGCAGATTTTCACAAATTTGACAGTTTCTGGTAGCTTGGTAAATGGGCTTATACAAAAAATTACACCAGATTTGAATTTCCCTCCCAAAACTCACTCAGGAACTGTGGATTGAGAAAAAAATAATGATTTCTTCATTGGTTTTTGAAATATCTTGAGAATTTACATGTTCGCCAATGGGGAATTACATTATAAACTTCAAGTGAATTCTGGTAAAGGTAGGTATTTATAGAATGGGCCAAAATTTTACATGTGACTTTTACTATATAAACTGCAATACCAGACCAAGGTCAAGCCAGAACGGAAAATATTGGGGGCACCTGAAACACCCTGATGGTCGGGGATATTGGGTCCTCTCATTACAGATTCAGTAATAGATTTAGTAAGTAAATTTCCTGATTGAAGTTCGGGTCACTGATTTTGTTGTTCTTGATTCCGTCATTGCAAGGTATGAATGAGACTTGGCTGATGCCTTCCTTTCTCGTTTTCAGGTCCTCAGACAGATTAGAAAACTGGACTGGGACAATCCCGAGGTGAGTCTCCATTCTTTTAAGATGTGAAATTAAAACTATTTGTTAACAAGCCTAGAAGTTTTCTGTCCATTATCTTGCATAATTTGGCAATTTTCTTGCTTCAGATTAGTGAATATACAATGCGTACCCTGATGAGGATATGGAATGTGCGTTACAACAGTATTCATTGTGCTGCCAACCTCCTCTCTGGCATCGCCCCCTACCAGGTACGACTTGAAGATTTGGCATTGGGCTAGAAAGTATAAAAATCGCCTATTTAAAGCCTCTACTCTTTGAAGTTCATGCTGTTTGATGAAATGCCACACCATAAACAAGTCTGGTTCAGTGCATAATCTAATGGTTCCAAACTTTAGTATTCTTTAGCCAATTCCACATCTGTAGTTCTAGTCAAGTTCTCAGCCATCTCTTTATGAACTCAAAACAGATGCTTTTTCATTTAGTTTACAGCTGGTATAGATATCTCAACAGATAAACAAATACATTTGATGAAAATGACTTTGATGTATTTTACAGGAAGAGGTAGCAGTGCAAGTCGTAGATGCGATATTGGAGGATATTCGAGTGGGCATGGAGGTAAGAAGTGTGACTAACTGCAATGATAACTCTTCCTGGATAATATCATTTTATCTGTCTGTGTAATAGTTTGTACTTCTGACCCTAACTAAGCTTGGTTAATTTCAGGTGAATCATCCGAAATTCAACCAGAGGAGAGTGAGCTGCGTCAAGTACCTGGGGGAGATGTACAACTACCGCTTGGTGGAATCTGCTGTGATATTCAAGATTTTGTATTCCTTTATCACCTATGGGGTTACTCTGGATGGTGAGAATGATTATGAAATATGTCATTTAATGCCCCTTGCATTTTACTCTTCGTTCTTTTATTACTAGAAATGCTTTTTATTCGTCGGATCTCACTCCATCTTCCTCGTCATCTCATTGTGGCTAGTAGCTGGCTACTACAACATCCTGTGAAATGGGTTTTCCAATATATGCCAATATGCTCCATTTCTAAATGTGTAACATGTGTATGTGATTTGCTGTTTTCAGTTGAGATGCCCACCCCTCTGGACCCGCCTGAGCACTTGTTCCGCATCCGGTTGGTGTGCACCTTGCTCAACACGTGTGGCCAATACTTTGACCGAGGCTCCAGCAAGAAGAAGCTTGACTGTTTCTTGACTTACTTCCAGGTTAGAATTAATCTAGTTGACTTTGAAACTGAATGCTGTCTTTTAATGCACTGATGAAGTCCTGAGTATGGAAGCTGGAATTCCCTAATGACAGCTGCTGACCCCTGTTGTAACTTCGCTGAATTACAAGCCACGCTGAGAAAGACATGCATTGCCATTCCTCACATTGCCTGTTTCCCTTAATGATTCCAAACACTTGTGTTTGTTGAATTTATTTGTTTTGTCTGCAGAGATACTACTGGTTCAAGCACAACCTGCCTGTTTGGGACAATGATCGCCCTTTCCCCATGGATGTGGAATACTTGTTGAAGGACACTGTGGAGGTTTTACGACCCAAATTGAAGATGTTTCAGTCTTATGAAGAGGCCTTTAGTGCTGCGGAAGAATTAGACAAAGAATTCAGGGCTAGACTAGGTAACTTTGAACTTTTCGGTTTTCATGCATGAGCTGAGTAGATGGCATGGTCTTCTGTGAACCTCATTCTCTTTGAACTAGTGCTGTTTGTGTTTATGTAACATTGTGTCAAACGAACAGCGTTAAACAGTTACTTTTATATTTTTTAAATGGCATTTCAATCAAATAGAAAGGTCTATCAGAGTGCAACATCATTATACTCATAATTTTGGCTGCATGATTTGATGTCACATCAGTGGGATAACACTCTCCCAACTGCCACCAGAGGTCTCTAGCTACATGAAGATTGGCTGTCAACCCTAAATTCATCCAGGAGTGTGCTGGTTTCTTAGACTTGATCCGCTGTTAGTCGTGCGTTGTTGGGATTTGATAAGACATTAATGTGATTAACTTGTTTCAGCGCATGTGTTGCCAAGTGGTGAAAATGACGAAGATGAAGACGAAGACGCCCTAGCCACCATCCAGGAGACGGATGAGTACGGGGGTAAGTGACATCCGCAAGTAATAGTAAGCTTAATTACTGGTTTGCTCTGTAATGTGTGCTGATGACAGGAATTGTAATGTTGTGTAATGTTTGTGCAATTTTCTAGAATGCCCTTGTTGTCAAGGGGTTTCCCAAGTCTCTAAAAAGAACAAAGATATTTCTTAGCAGGTCCAAGCAAATGCCCGATGATCTGGTATACCATATCCCATAAATTGGCACGGCAGAACCATAGCAAAAATAGAATCCTGCAAAATTAATTAACAGCTGCTGAACCTTTAGTAAACCAATTTCTTTTTCTTTTAAGCCTTATAGTATGGTATGACTGAAGACTGAAGAGATATTATTTATAGTATAGGACCACACTGGAAATAAGTTAATGTAACTTTTGTGTGCCATCCGTGATCTTTTATTTATTAGTTACTTTATATGTTGATTCTTCATTATTGTAATTTCCAAATAACAGACCAAAATGAAATCAATCAATCAATCAGCTTGTCAAATAAAAATCTCCTTAGTGCACTGAATTGTTAGAAATGTACCTTCAGGAGATATTTTTTGGTTATTGGGTGTTTGATTATGTTCTGAAGTTGAGGGGTGTGGTTTGCAGAGGAGAGCATGAGCCAGAAGTTATCTCAGATGCAGTTGACGGACGAACACTCCACCCAGGACTCCGACATGGAGCGCTCGGGCAGCATGGGCAGGGGGAGAGGGAGAGGCTTGAGGAGCGGCGGTCAGTCCAACCCAAGCGACCTCAAGGAATCCACGGGACAAAGCCAGGAAGATGATGATGATGACGATGAGGATGATGATGATGTCATGTTATCAGCTGGGGAGGAGGAAGATGAGGATCAGGTTTGTAGAAACTGGTGTATTCAGAGGGTTGCTCAAAATTTTTATCCCATCAAAAAAAAGTTGAGTTTGTTGCAAATTAAGCAGACACCAGCGAAATGAGTGTTACTTTTGATAAGTTGTTATTTTTCGTTATCTCAAGTTAGCAATGCATTTTGAGCTATATTCTGCTGTGTTTGAAGTTGAGGCTGAATCAATTTAGACTGTGAGGTCATGAAAATTATTAATAGCTATTAGTTAACTGTTAACATTTCGAAAATAAGTCTTTGATTTTACCTGGTTAGGTCGATATTGCCGAGTAAAGTGCTGCAGAGGCGTTAAACCCAAACCTGGTTTATCATGGAATTGGTTCATCTTTCTTACACTCAGAAGTTACTGTACTGGGTTATTCTGCTTCTTTTTCCTGCATCTTTTTTCTAAAATTTAAGATTTACTTTCTGAAGATTATTCTCTATATATTTATATTCTTTGGGTTAGTGTTTTACTTCCTAAAGTATACAATAACAAGCCTTTGTCTTGTAGGTGACAGTTCTGACAGGTGGGCCGCGCCACGTAACGTGCCCGGAGGATGAGGACTTCATGACTCAGTTTGACAAGATGCTGGCGGACAACCTGACAGCCCGAAGTCATGAGGCTGTCAAAGTGCCTCAGCTGGATATTGCCGTGCCCCTGCACCTGCGCAAGAAGAAAGGTCAGTCTTTTGAAGCATCCAGATATTTTGCTACTCTGACAGAGAACAGAGTGTTTTGGAATTCATGACTCATTCACCTTGATTTGAGTATGGCAATATGGCATGCTGGGTGGCAGAGTGGTTAGCACTGGTTACGGTACAGGCTTGCTCCACTAAATTCCGTGCCTGGATGGGTTCGAACCCTGGGTAGGGATCCCAAAATATGAATTTGCATCCCCTTGTATCAGTGTCTGTGCTGGGCAAGTGAAAGATCCCTCACCTGGGGTAAATCAAATGTGTACCATGTTAAGGACTCCCATTCTCTTTCTCATTCTCATGAATCAACCCTCATCAGGGCCAAACTGAACTTAAGTGCTGCACTTGCCATGTCTAAAATATGAAATTATCTATCATGATAAATAGTTTTGACAGTATGTCAGTAGTAAATTTTAAAACCTCGCTGAGTGCTGAATAACAAGACAACAATTTGGTTTTGGAATTTAGACTATTTCCTGGGCACTAAGGATGAATATTTGTCTGGACTGTTGTTTTATCATTACTCCATGTACTATGTACAACTTTGTATTTGCCACTGAAATTAGTTAGAAAAATGTGCAAGACAAGTGTGTATCTATCAAACTTGGTAGCAATTGTATTTGCCTTTTCTCCCAGGTGTGGTGCCGCCCATCCCTGCTGGGCTGCAGCCAGAGCAGCCGGCCCCCATCACGCCCCCTCCCATGTCCCCCCTGCTGCAGCACTTCTCGCAGCCGGAGAGCCAAGAGGATTGTTTGCCAGAAGAGGACGAGGAGCCAGGACACCACATCAACTTCTTGCTGATGACCCGCAAAGGCAACAAGCAGCAGTTCTCCAAACTGACTGTGCCAGTGTCCGCTGAGTTTGCCACCAAGTACAAGGAGAGAGAGGAAGTAAGACTGGATGATTTAGTTTACCGTAAAACGGGGTAAAGTTGGCAATCCGGGGTAAATTTGGCAAGCTATTTTGACGCACTTAATGGCAGAACTTCCAACTTTTCCTCACTGACATGTATGGCAACCTTACCAAAGATACTTGTGTCAGTGAGGAAAATTTGTATTTTTTCCATTAAGTGGTCAAGATAGCGTGCCAACTTTACCCCGGATGGCCAACTTAACCCTGTTCTACGGTAGTGATTGTGCTTCTGAGTCAGATCTGTCTTAATTAGAGTGTAGTTGAATTGCTGCTTTATCTGTAAGTTGTTTTGTGAGATCTTCATCATACACTTATCCTGAATAAATTCTAAAGCTGTGCAGTAATGTTCTCTCGGAAGTCTTGAAATAGAGTTAGATCAAATTGCCATTTTGCCTTTAAACATGATCATTTGATGTACAGTGTATGGCTTGAAGATAAGAAACTTTTTAGTTTTTGTTGTCTGGCTATTTTACTTCCAACATTCTCTGAACAGTATGCCGAGATATTTTTAATTTTCAGATGTGTAAATTGCACTGCCAGTTAATTCTTATTGTAGTATTTTCGGGATTAGTATGCCATATAATGTGTGTAAGTGGTTCTGAAGTGACAATTCCCTTGTTCAGGCTGAGAAGATGGAGAAGGAGAGGATGAAGAGGGTCGTGCTGGACATCCACGAGAGGCAGGAGGAGGAGGACTTCCAAGGTGACTATTATTCTCTTGGATTTTCTTGTTATGGGACCTTGCAGTCCTTGCTGTATTTGGGATGAGATCTCTTGTGACTCTCAATCACCCGATGAAAGAAACTTGTGGAAAAAGTGGTCTCAGATGGCAGTTTTATTGCGGAAGGTGCCCCTTATCTGTAGTAATTTTTTGCTATTTCATGTTGTTTTTTTCATTTTGGATATTAATACAAGTAAACGTTTCTGTTTGAATTTTCCTCTGTAATAGTTGTATTCTGATTCACTGGTTGTATATCACCCGGGGGGGTACTCACTCTATAAGGGTGTATATAGAGGCGCCGCTGGATGGTAATGGTTTTTTGGCCTTCTTGGATTAAAATGGTTTTGGTTTTTTGACAATTCTGATTAATTTGGTTCTGGTTTTCGCAACCCCAACATGTTTGGTACCGTTAGAATCGGCTTTAAAAGAGGATTAAAATGGTTTAAAAACCATGAAGATTAAATTGGTTTGCAAAAAATTTTAGTGAAGGATTAAAATGGTTTGTGGTTTTGGCGCTGTTTCCGGATTAAAATGGTTCTGGTTTTCAAAATTGCCGTGGCGCATCCGTATGCAAAAGTCCGCGAAGTACCCCCCCGGGGTATATCACAAAATGTCTTGCGATCTTTACTCAAATGTTTTAACTTCAAAGCAAACATTTTCAAAATAGTTTTGAAAATGTTTGCTTTGAAGTTAAAACATTTGAGTAAAGATCGCAAGACATTTTGTGATATACAACCAGTGAATGAATGAATGCTCTTCACTCTCTTCAGAAATGATAGCTGGGCTGAACAGGACTCTGCCGTCCAACACGAACAGAGAGAGGAGAGTGAAATACCAGCATCCGAAGGGAGCCCCTGACGCAGATGCCATATTTGGATCCAAAGTTGTTGCGTAAGTTCGACTTGACGTTGGGGAGGTATTCTTCCATCCGTGTGTTCTTGGTTTGTCTCTTGCCAACTTAATTATTGTAATTAGCCACCTGGATGACTTTTTGCTTGAGATTCAGACCATCCATCTCACTGCATCTTCTTGTAGGTCTTTTTGAGATTGAGTCCGAGTGTTTTTCAAGTACAGAAAATCCCTGTGGAACATTCTGAGAACTTAACATCTGGCTTGTATTGTTATTCAGGAAACGCTGAATGCATGAGGAGAGGTGAAGAGAAAGGCAGAAATCTGAAGAAGGACGAGACTCAGCTGCATCAATGGTGGCTGGTGATGTCCGAAAATGAGTGCACACATCTGTTGCCAAAAAACAGAATCTGGTGCTGTAAAATATCATCGACAGATCATCAAATCTCAGAAATCGAATTAAGCGTTAGTAATAAGAAAAGCAAGACGTCATCGAGGTCTTGAAGATCTATTTTAAAATCTCTGGGTAATCGACCAGTAATGCTTGAGGGTTCCCCTGGTGTGAATTTAATTTAATTTATAATCTCATAATATATTTACGTCAATGGCAATTGCAAGTTTGTTGTTGCTTCCAGTTGAAGAGTTGGCCAGAGGTGATGATGATTTGGAGCGAAATTGGAGGTTGATTAATTATATTGATGAAAGTTTTGTCTATTACCTGATGTTGTTAGATTGTGAAAAAACAAACTTAAAAGTTGCAAAGACAGATTTTTATCCGTGAGCTAAATTCAACAACCAAATGTGCATGTGGCGTTAATGGTGCCTGAAGAAACTGTTACAAAAAATAAAATATGGTTACAAAGTATGTTTTGTTAAATATCTCGGGGAAAAACAACATGTGAAGTCATACTTCTTGCCACTAGTAGAACTACAGGAAATATTTAATTGTCCGTGTCGACGCAAGCATTCGCCTTGTACAGCACTGTCATCACGGTGGTCCGGATAACAGATGGCCTGTGTTACTATTGTTGGTGACCATCATAGTGGTTAAAGGTTGCTTCATTCTCGGAAACTTAGTGTCTGTTAGATGTGAAACTGCCAAAAACATGGTATGTGATTTGATCAAAGTTGTCTTCAGTCATTTGCCAAAATGTGTGCCATTACCAAGAAAACATCAGATTTTATTCTGAGAACTTTGTGTTTGTTAGATCTTTTGAAACTGCCGAAAACATGGTATGTGATTTGATCAAGGATGTGTTTAGTCATTTGCAAAAATATGTGGCATTTTGAAGAAAACATCAGATTTTATTCTGAGAACTTTGTGTTTGTTAGATGGTTTGAAACTGCCAAAAACATGGTGTATGATTTGATCAAAGTTGTCTTCAGTCATTTGCAAAAATATGTGGCATTTTGAAGAAAACATCAGATTTTATTCTGGGAATTTTGTGTTTGTTAAATATTACATGTATAACCTCAGATTTCATTCTTGGAAACTTTGTATGTGTTAGATGTGAAATTGCCAAAAACATGGTATGTGATTTTATCAAAAGTGTCTTCAGTCATTTGCCAAAATGTTTGGCATTATGAAGAAAACATCAGATTTTATTCTTGAAAACTTGGTGTCTGGCTTGTAGCATGGGAATGTGTACATTCGCCTTCGGTGTGCTTCTAGAGCTTATACGTTTCTCAATATTTATCTTTATTTCTTGGAAATTGCATCGGTTGATAGCTTGTTTAATAACGGTCAATTTGATATAGTTTGTTAAGGTTCCTATTGTTCTTTGGATCCGACTTCCCAATTTAAAGTAAAAAACGGGAAATTTTACATTTTATAGGGACACACTGCTAAAAGGGGGTCAAAGAAGTGACTGGAAAATATTTCCAAGCAGTACTAGCTACTTGCAATTACTCACAATAAAACAGAAATACATGCTAGTCTGCGAGGAAAAGCAATGATAAAGAAGCTGCGTATATTTGATGACAAAACATCTCTATGTTTCTTTTCATTGAATACAGTTTTTGAAAAATGTTTTAAATCAGCTATAATATATATGTTACCAAACAAAAATAAGTTGGTTGTCGCAATGTTTAAATGTTGTTTTGAAATAGCCATATGGTGGGTGCATAGCAGAACTATGTCATCAGTACACATATCCGCTTTGGAGATCACCCCATCACCATAGCCTTTCTTGACTGCTGCCAAATGTTAAGAAGTACGATAATTTTGCATATGGCTGTGAACAACACCCATAAACATGTTTCATTAAGGTTGTTTCCTCATAAAATGATAACATATCATAAGATTAAAATGTTTGTGCAGTATGGTCAACCTGAAGCATCCAGACTTCCAACAGTGGATCATAGTGCCGTGTTGAGAAGTACGTTACATTTCTGCTCCTCAAAAAACTTGCAACAGCAGAGACATATCAATGATTCAAGGGAGCTGTTTATGGTATATTAGTAGTTGTACTACCCGGTCACATTTTGGGCCTATGTATTAAACATGGTTCTTTGAATGTGTTTGATAAAAGGTCCAGTTATGATATTTGGAAAAATACGTCACGTTTTTGCGTACGTCCTGGCCTCTAAAAATCTAATGGTCAGAACCAGTCCCGAATCATGTCATAACATAGAGTATACTGTTGCTTGATAGCCGCAATAGGGAATTGCCGTGGAAAGTTCAAGCATTAGCTAAAGTTACCAAACGCTCTCTCAATGTCTCAGCCACAGTACGTCACGTTTTGGTGTACGTCCCGTTTTTTGGGTCTCACATATTTGACAAGATATCGAAAGATGCTTTGGAGAGTTATTAGTTTTGAAGACGTAGACATAGCCACAAGACCAAGCACTAGCAATAAAAGCATTTTTGTATTGCAGGCCTGAGGTACAGCCTATATCTTGAGTTGGAAAAATGGTAGAATATGCCATGTTTTGTAGTACTTCACAATGGGACTAGATACGTATCTCAACACATAGGAGGTATTAAGCTCAGAAACTTCCATGGTTAGTGCCTAGTATGGTTCTCTTTGAATTGGTGTTTAATATTGAATATTACAGGCACTTTATTTTACACCATGTGGTGGCCAGAATCTGTACGCATCCCCATGCTACAAGCCGTCTGTTAGATGTGAAACTGCCAAAACCATGGTATGTGATTTGATCAAAGCCGTCTTCAGTCATTTGCAAAAATATGTGGCATTTTGAAGAAAACATCACATTTTATTCTGGGAATTTTGTGTCTGATAGATATTACATGTATAACCTCAGATATCATTCTTGGAAATTTGTATGTGTTAGATGTGAAATTGCCAAAAACATGGCATGTGATTTTATCAAAAGTGTCTTCAGTCATTTGCCAAAAAATGTGTGGCATTATGAAGAAGACCTAAGATTATATTCTGGGAAATTTGTTTTTGTTAGATGTGAAACTCCCGAAAACATGGAATGTGGTTTGATCAAGGGTGTGTTTAGTCATTCGCAAAAATGTGTGGCATTATGAAGAAGACATCAGATTTTATTCTTGAAAACTTGGTGTCTGTTAGATGTGAAACTGCCAAAAACATGGTATGTGATTTGATCAAGGGTGTCTTCAGCCATTTATCAAAATGTATGGCATTATGAAGAAAACGTTAGATTTTATTCTTGAAAACTTTGTAAACTGCTCACACTTAAAAACGCACACTTCAAAAAAGGTTAAAAATGGTACTTCCTCTTAAAGTATCAGGATGAAAGTTTGCATACTTCTAGATGTTGCCATCAGGTATATTCATAAAAATTTTCAAATCTCCAAGTGCAGTACTTTTGTGTCAAATTAATTCGTCGTGGTTACTGTCGAAAACGCAAGTCACAAAATTTCAATATCCTCTGATCATTAATTTCAACAACTAAGCTGTTCCTTCCACAATATTTTTTGATAAACCAGGAAAGTTTACATTTGTACTTGCTTGATGGGTAGGGGAAAAGGGATATTTGACCAAGTCACAATTAAAGAGGATGAAATTAATAAAATTTAAGTGTCAATGCTGACCTTCCCCCTACTGGAGACTTTTGTCAAAAGCTTCAAAAAAGATGTTTTATCCAGATTTTTGAGAGTATTGATATGGAATGATTGTCTATGTATGTGTTTCTGCCTTGGGTAAGCAGAAAGCCCCATAATTTAACAGTTTTGGTTCACATGCTTCATTTCCAGATGCTGAGTCATAAATTTTGAGTTTTCAATTCAAAATCTGCTTTATCATTAACTTTTTTATTTCAAAAACTTCCGTAGGACAGTTTTTGCATGTCCTGTGCCTGTCATGTGAAAATTTCATAAGATTAATCCTGTCCAGTATGCCACAAAACCAATATTTCCATTGGTGCATTTTGTTGAAGTGCAGTTTGTGACTTCCATTTTCGACAGTGACCATTTAATTTAACACATAAGTACTGCACTTAGAGATTTGTGAATTTTCATGAATCTACCTCATGGCAACTACTAGAGGTGTTTAAACTTTCAACTTGATACTTAAAGAGGAAGTATTATTTTTAACCTTTTTGAAAGTGTGCATTTTTAAGTGTGAGCAGTTTATGTGTTAGATGTGAAACTGCCAACATATGGTATGTGATTTGATCAAGAGTGTCTTCAGTCATTTACCAAAATGTGTGGCATTACGAAGAAAACGTAAGATTTTATTCTGGGAACTTTGTGTTTGTTAGATGGTTTGAAACTGCCAAAAACATGGTATGTGATTTGATCAAAGTTGTCTTCAGTCATTTGCCAAAATGTGTGGCATTATGTAAAACCGGAGATTTCATTCTTTGAAACTGTGTCTCTTAGCTGTGAAACTGCCAAAAAACATGGTGTGTGATTTGATCAAGAGTGTCTTTAGTCATTTACCAAAATGTGTGGCATTACGAAGAAAATGTAAGATTTTATTCTGGGAACTTTGTGTTTGTTAGATGGTTTGAAACTGCCAAAAACATGGTGTATGATTTGATCAAGGGTATCTTCAGTCATTTGCAAAAATATGTGGCATTTTGAAGAAAACATCAGATTTTATTTTGGGAATTTTGTGTTTGTTAGATATTACATGTATAACCTCAGATATGATATCATTCTTGGAAACTTTGTATGTGTTAGATGTGAAATTGCCAAAAAAATGGCATATGAATTTGATTTGATCAAAGTTGTCTTCGGTCATTTGTCAAAATGTGTGGCATTATGAAGAAAACTCAGATTTCATTCTTGGAAACTTTGTGTCAGTTAGATGTGAAACTGCCAAAAATATGGCATGTGATTAACCAAGGTTGTCTATTGTCATTTGCCAAAATGTGTGCCAATACGAAGAAAACATCAGATTTTATTCTGGGAACTTTGTGTTTGTTAGATCTTTTGAAACTGCCAAAAACATGGTATGTGATTTTATCAAGTGTCTCCAGTCATTTACCAAAATGTGTGGCAATATGAAGAAAACCTCAGATTTTATTCTTGAAAACTTTGTGTTAGATGTGAAACTGCCTACATATATATGGTATGTGATTTGATCAAGGGTGTCTTCAGTCATTTACCAAAATGTGTGGCATTACGAAGAAAACGTAAGATTTTATTTTGGGAACTTTGTGTTTGTTAGATGTTTTGAAACTACCAAAAACATGGTATGTGATTTGATCAAAGTTGTCTTCAGTCATTTGCCAAAATATGTGGCATTATGAAGAAAACATCAGATTTCATTCTTGGAATTGTTAGATGTGAAATTGCCAAAAACATGCTATGTGATTTTATCAAAGGTGTCTTCAGTCATTAGCCTAAAAATGTGTGGCATTATGAAGAAGACCTAAGATTATATTCTGGGAACTTTGTTTTTGTTAGATGTGAAACTCCCAAAAACATGGAATGTGGTTTGATCAAGGGTGTGTTTAGTCATTTGCCAAAATGTGTGGCATTATGAAGAAAACCTCGGATTTTATTCTTGAAAACGTTGTATGTGTTACATGTGAAACTGCCAAAAACATGGTATATGATTTAATCAAAGTTGTCTTTAGTCATTTGTAAAAGTGTATGGCATTACGAAGAAAACATCAGCTTTTATTCTGAACTTAATGTCTGTTAGATGTTTTTAAACCGCCAAAAACATGGCATGTGATTTGATCAAAGGTGTCTTCTATTCAGTCATTTACCAAAATGTGTGGCATTATGAAGAAAACATCTGATTTTATTCTTGGAAGCTTGGTGTCTGTTAGATGTGAAACTGCCAAAAAAAACATGGTATGTGATTTGATCAAAGGTGTCTTCAGTCATTTTCCAGAATGTGTGGCATTACAAAGAAAACATACAATTTTATTCTGGGAATTTTGTGTTTGCTAGATGTTCTGAAACTGCCAAAGACATGGCATGTGATTTGATCAAAGGTGTCTTCAGCCATTTATCAAAATGTATGGCATTATGAAGAAGACATCAGATTGTATTCTTGATGTGAAACTGCCAAAAACATGGTATATATGTGATTTGATCAAGGGTATCTTTTATTCATTTGCAAAAATGTGTGGCATTATGAAGAGAACCTAAGATTTTATTCTGGGAACTTTGTGTTTGTTGGATGTGATGCTGCCAAAAACATGATATGTGATTTGATCAAGGATGTGTTTAGTCATTTCCAAAAATGTGTGGCATTATGAAGAAAAGCTCAGATGTTATTCTTGGAATTTTGTGTTTGTTAGATATTTTGAAACTGCCAAAAACATTGTACAGTAGTGGACAAAAGTTTAGGCCACGTCAATTTTTTGGCAATATCAGGGAAAATACGTGCTCAGCTGAAAAATTTCTGCATGGATTTGCTTGCCTATGTGTCAGGGAAGTTCTACAAGAGAGAAAACTTGATCTATTTTTAGCACTCCCTTGAATATGTGTGATAAACAAAAATTTCAGGTGGTCTAAACTTACGTCTGATGCTTGCTTACATCCACAAAGTCCCTTAATGGTATTGTGCATTGACGGAAAGGTGCCTAAATTATTCAATGTCATTTTAGACAAGTTATTCAAACATGTTTCATGTGATTTAAAGGCAATTAGTCATGAAACAGGAAAAAACACATTTTTTACTAATTTTTTTAAATTTCAACTTGGGAGGTAATAATGGTGATTCAATGAGCCAAAATTGTTAATGAATAAAATGTCAACTAAAAACAACTAAGAAAATATGTGTCTGACACATTTTCATCCTTATAATGGAGTATGAATACACTTGACACTCAGTCATACTGCAAAAACGGTGTTTTTGCCTGGTTTTGTCTAAGAGACTCCTATTTGAAGCATCATAAAACAGTGAAAGGAGAGTTTTCATTCACCTGAGTATGTGTCCTGATAAAATCAAACAACTTTTGTTTGTTCGCTTTACTTATGATGAAACTACAACCACTTTAATGGAAGGCGTAAAACTGATCCATTCATTAACATTACGTTTCAGTACACTTTCCAGAGTGGCGTCTGTAATTTTGTCTGTACTGTGGGAAAAGAACAAAAGTTTGTTGATTTTATCAGGACACATACTCAGGTGAATGAAAACTCTCCTTTCACTGTATTATGATGCTTCAAATAGGAGTCTCTTAGACAAAACCATGCAAAAACACCATTTTTGCAGTAATACCGGGTGTCAAGTGTATTCATATTCCATTAGAAGGATGAAAATGTGTCAGACACATATTTTCTTAGTTGTTTTTAGTTGACCTTTTGTTTATTAACAATTTTGGCTCTTTGAATCACCATTATTACCTCCTAAGTTGAATTTTTTTTAAATTATTAAAAAATGTTTTTTTTTTCCTGTTTCATGACTAATTGCCTTTAAATCACATGAAATATGTTTGAATAACTTGTCTAAAATGACATTGAATAAATTAGCCACATTTCCACTAATGCACAATGCCATTAAGGGCCTTTGTGGATGTAAGCAAGCATTAGACGTAAGTTTAGACCACCTGAAATTTTTGTTTATCACACATATTCAAGGAAGTGCTAAAAATAGATCAAGTTTTCTCTCTTGTAGAACTTCCCTGACACATAGGCAAGAAAATCCATGCAGAAATTTTTCAGCTGAGCACCTATTTTCCGTGATATTGCCAAAAAATTGACGTGGCCTAAACTTTTGTCCACTACTGTATGTGATTTGATCAAGGGTTCACTCATTTGCCCAAATGTGTGGCATTATGAAGAAAACCTGAGATTCCATTCTATGAAACTTGTTGTCTGCATGTTAGATGTGAAACTGCCAAAAGCATGGTATGTGATATGATCAAGGGTGTCTTCAGTCATTTGCAAAAATGTGTGGCATTACGTAGATAACATCAGATTTTATTCTTGGAACTTCGTGTTTGTGAGATGTATTGAACAAAAACTCCTTAAAGATAATGGATACAATGGTTTGGAATTAACTGACAAACAAAATCAGAGACTGAGATAATTATAAACGTTTTAAAAGGATGGTTGTGAGACACTTATATATGGACTCGCAGTTTTTATCTCAATTTTTTTAAACGGTTTTTATGATTCTACATCGTGCTGTTTTTAATATTATCTGCTTTATTATTTTAATAGTGTCAATATTATATTTACATGTGTTGAAAGTCGTTTATGAGGGCTCCAAGCCAAAACAGTGTATTGCTGATATTTGGAATCCAGAATAAAACTTGTCAAACTTGAATCCCTGGAGGACAGGCCCCTGCGAGAATTTGGTAAGAGGATTTACAGGGTCAATGGCTTCAGCGAACAATGAGTGATGTCACTGTCGTAGTTGTAAGGTAATTGACTGTCTTGATGAACTTATGTAATCACCCATTTCCTGGTAAAATTGCAACCCCATCTTCCTGTACTAATTAACTGTAAAGCTGTCTTACCAAAGATAAAGGGGCATTAGAGTTCTCCTCTACAGGAAATTATTAATTTCACTGAAACGCCAGAGATTAATTGAACAATAAAAATGGGGTTTTACATAGCGCCCATTCAGGCCATTCCAGAAAAATCTGCTCACCCGCACTCAAAATATTTGTTTCTAGATAAAGGCTGGACTTACCTTATTTATCTATCAATCTATTTGTCTTTCTCTCTATCTATATCTATCTATCTACATATATTTCAAGACTGTCGAAAGAATTTATTTCACAGAAATTGGTCCGTGAAACAATCAGATCAAGAGGAATGCTATATTGAAAGTTGAAAGCTAGACAGATAAATGGTAAGTGATATGGTACGAGGGGTGTCCCAAAAGTTCTGACCAATTTTTTTGGTTAGCTGTGTTAAAAGTCAGAGCATTTATAGTAAAAAAGCAAATGATTGCAAGAAAACGTATTTCATGACAAGCTTGCAGTCTTTCGAGATATTTTCCAGTAGATTATAAACATTTATTTATATTTCAACCTGATCAGCTGAGGCAATTACTAAAGGCTTTTTCCAGCAGTTGCCTAACAGCACTTGAGACAGTTTGGCTGAAACAGTCTACTGTCCATAGGCAGTGCTCAAGAACCTTAGGTTCAAAACCCAATCTCATCTGCTTTAATTACCAGATTTGGCCTTTTAGTCAGGTCACATTTCCAGAAAAAGGGCTTATTTAAGGTGCCCAAGGCATTTTTTAGTAGAAGCAGGCAACAAGTTGATTCTTATGTAAAATTTTCTGTAGATTTCAAATTTTGCTGTTGCCAAGCTGAAATATGACTCCTTCACCCCCTAATTAGCATAAAACAAGATGGCCGCCAATTTCCTTTGTTTAGTGATAATTTGGCTTCCACTTGCACTAGGACAACAAGTAAAAGGTGTATTTTTATGTTTTTTGACCTGCTGAGTTCAAATTTGATGACTGCAAAGTTGAATTGTGACTCCTTAACCCCCTAATTAGCATAAAACAAGATGGTCGCCAATTTCCTTTGTTTAATGATAATTTGGCTTCTACGTGCACTAGGACAACAAGTAAAAGGTGTATTTTGATGTTTTTTGACCTGCTGAGTTCAAATTTGATGACTACAAAGTTGAATTATGACTCCTTAACCCCCTAATTAGCATAAAACAAGATGGCCACCAATTTCCTTTGTTTAGTGATAATTTGGCTTCCACTTGCACTGAGACAACAAGTAAAAGGTGTATTTTGATGTTTTTTTACCTGCTGAGTTCAAATTTGATGACTGCAAAGTTGAATTGTGACTCCTTAACCCCCTAATTAGCATAAACAAGATGGCCGCCAATTTCCTTTGTTTAGTGATAATTTGGCTACCACTTGCACTAGGACAACAAGTAAAAGGAGTATTTTGATGTTTTTTGACCTGCTGAGTTCAAATTTGATGACTACAAAGTTGAATTATGACTCCTTAACCCCCAGATGGCACAAAACAACATTGCCGCCAATTTCTTTTGTTAAGGGATAATTTGGCTGCTAATTGCACCAGGGCAACACGTAGAAGGTGTATTTTGATGTTTTTACATCAAATGAACACAAATGTGACAACTACATAGTTGAATTATGACTACTTCAACCCTTAGCATATACAATTCAGACAAGTTATTGTGGTGTGGCCTCAAAATGGGTACTTTCTAGTACAGAATGAGTCAATTTAGCGTTTTTGAGGAAATTTCGAGAGCAACATTTATTTAGCTTTACATGAAACTTGATAGCTGACATGAAGGGGTATCCATCCACATCCATTTGGGTTGGTTAAAATTAGTTTTCTAGTGATATGGATGGGTGAAATTGAAAATACATGAGGTGGATTTTGTGTTTCTCAGGAGATTATATCTACACTGACAGTAATATTTATTTAGCTTTCGGAGGGTTGACAGTTGTAGTAGCATGGATATAAAGCTGCCAAATGAGAGTTGACATCAAGGGCTATCCATCCACACCCCATTGGGTAGGTTAGAAATGAGTTTTCTAGTGATGAGGATAGGTGAAATAAAAAATACAAGGGAGGATTTTGTGTTTCCTTGGAGATTGTCGACACTGATGGTAATGTTTATTTAGCTTTTGGACAGTTGATGGTTGTAGTAACAAGGACATCAAGTTGCCAAATGAAAGCTGATGTCAAGGGCTATCAATCCACATCCATTTTGACTGGTTAAAAATTACTTATCTACTGTTTAAGTTAGATGTAATTGAAAATGCAAGGGAGGATTTTGTGTTTTGGAAGAGAATTTTGAGACTGACAGCTACATTTCTTTAAATTTAAGAGGGTTGACATTTGCAGTAACAAGGAAACCAAAGTGCCAAATGAAAGCTGACATCAAGGGCTATCCATCCACATCCATTTTGCCTGGTTAAAATGAATTTTCCAGTGATTAGGATAGGTGAAATTGAAAATACATGGGAGGATTTGGTACTTCTTAGGAGATTATCGATACTGGAAGTAATATTTATTTAGCTTTTGGAGGATTAATAGTTGCAGTAACAAGGGAACAAAGGTGCCAAATGAAAGCTGACATCAATGGCTATCCATCCCCATCCATTTTGACTGGTTAAAAATTACTTATCTAGTGATTAATTTAGGTGAAATTGAACATGCAAGGGAGGATTTTGTGTTTCGGAAGAAATTTTTGAAACTGACAGCTACATTTATTTAGATTTTTGAAGGTTGACATTTGCAGTAACAAGGAAACCAAGGTTGCAAATGAAAGCTGACATCAAGGGCTATCCATCCACATCCATTTTGCCTGGTTAAAAATGAATTTTCCAGTGATTAGGATAGGTGAAATTGAAAATACATGGGAGGATTTGGTACTTCTTAGGAGAGTATTGATACTGATGTTAATATTTATTTAGCTTTTGGAGGATTTATGGTTGCAGTAAGAAGGAAACAAAGGTGCCAAATGAAAGCTGACATCAAGGGCTATCCATCCACATCCATTTTGACTGATTAAAAATGAATTTTCCAGTGATTAGGATAGGTGAAATTGAAAATACATGATAGGATTTTGTGTTTCTTGGGAGATAATCGATACTGACGATAATATTTATTTAGCTTTGGGAGGATTGATAGTTGCAGTAAGAAGGAAACAAAGGTGCCAAATGAAAGCTGATATCTATGGCTATCCATTTACATCCATTTGACTGGTTAAAAATCAGTTTTATAGTGATTCGGATAGGGGAAATTGTAAATATATCGGAGGATTTTGTGTTTCGGATGAAATTTTTGACACTGACAGGAACATTTATTTAGCTTTTGGAGGGTTGAAACTTGTAGTGACAAGGATACAAAGATGCCAAATGAAAGCTGACATCAAGGCCTATCCATTCACATCCATTTTGACTGGTTCAAAATGACTTACTTAGTGATTAGAATAGGAGAAACTGAAAATACATGGGAGCATTTAGGATATTTTCGACACTGACAGCAACATTTATTTAGCTTTCGGAGGGTTGACAGTTTTAGCAAAAATGAAAAAAAGGTTCCGAATGAAAGCCACCCCCCCCCCCTCATAGCCGTAGCCCACTTCTAGCATGGCTACCAAGTATTAACAGGAAATGCCAGGAAAAAAGATTTTAGAGGCATTTTTGAATTTGTGTCCTATTGCAGTCAAAAGACAAATTACTGCAAAGCAAGGGTTATTCTTGGCCACCTTGTTTACGCTAATTGGGGGTAAAGGGATCAAAATTCTATTTTTTAGTTGCCCAATTTCTATTCAAGATGTCAAAAACCATCAAAATACACTCCTCACATCAAGTGACTCACTTGATGTCCTGGTGCAATCAAAAGCAAAATTATCGCAAAACAACGGAAATTGGCGGCCATTTTGTTTGATGCTAATTATGAGTGAATAATTCATAATTCAGCTTTTTAGTGTCAAAATTTGAATTCAGTAGGTCAAAAACCTCAAAATGCACCTTCAGCTTGTTGCTTCAGAGCAATTGGAAGTCAAAATATTGCTAACAAGGGAAAATTAGGAAAAAATTGGTGGCCATCTTGTTTTATGCTAATTAGGGGGTTAAGGAGTCATAATTCAACTTTGTAATCATCAAATTTGAACTCAGCAGGTCAAAAAACATCAAAATACACCTTTTACTTGTTGTCCTAGTGCAAGTAGAATCCAAATTATCACTAAACAAAGGAAATTGGCGGCCATCTTGTTTTATGCTAATTAGGGGGTGAAGGAGTAATATTTCAGCTTGGCAACAGTGAAATTTGAAATCTACGGAAAATTTTACATAAGAATCAATTTGTTGCCTGCTTCTACTAAAAAATGCCTTGGGGTGTTCACTTTTTTGAAAATGTGACCTGACTATTTTGTAACTTTGCGTGATAGTAAAATTTATATACCAGTTCAAAAATTAAAGTAATAATAGTCATAAAGAGAAATGAAGCAGTCGCCACATACACTGAAATTCCACAATTTGGGAACAGCCCAGTTTTGAGGAATCAGGTGATCGCCTCAGCACATGGGTTAAACTGATTCACGGTGACTCTAAATGTAAATGAAAAACTTTGAGAATCTGTTAAGTTTCCCAATAATATAATCATGATCATCCATTGCATATTTACATTAAATACCTTGGTTATTTACAAGAATAGGCACTTGGATTTTGCTTAAACTTTGAGCTGCGCTGGGTGCACTGGCCTTCTGTTTCAAAGTTATTTAAAATGTTCGAGCAGGTACCATATTTTCAAAATGGATAGTAAAATACCTGAAATTGATTCTGTGAAAATTTCGTACAGCTACTTCGTATAGAAAGGTCTGCCAAAAAAATTGTCAGAACTTTTGGGACACCCCTCGTAAGTGCAGCCCTCTTAGCCCAATTCTGGGTGCCCACAAGGGTTGATTGATGAGATGAGAGAGAGAGCGGGAGTCTTCAACATGTTACACATTCACCCCATATGAGGGATCTTTTACTTGCCCAGTACAGACACTGATATAATGGGCCGCCAATTTAATGTCTCATATGCACAAAATACAGCTGGGATTTTGCTCATGAAGGTCCACTTCTATTTCCCTTATAAGGCCCGCTGCAGGCAGGGTGTAATGTTTTCATCATGGATGGATTTCTGTTCGTCTGTCTAGCTGTTTGTCTGTTTGTCTGTCAACAAGATTGAGGAAAATCCGTTTGCGCTTTCTTATGAAACTCTGCAGGCTATTTCTAATCAATAAAACAAGTTTGGTTGATGCTGTGGCAGGAGAGGGTTGCCACTTGTGTGTGAATGTGTACATAGGCACCAATAGGCAGGGGTCACTGTCCTGTCAAGTGTGAGCAGGAACACCTTCAGCCAGACTCCGCTTGGACTGCCTGGACAGCCTGAACTGTGGAAGCAATGAGAAAGAGGACAACATCAAATGACTGCTGGGAGAAAGTTGAACTGCTGTTAATTTTAAACGCATGACTGCACATAAAACTCATGTCCATTGTATAAATTGTCCAAACATATAAGTCCATGTCTCAAGCAACTCTGTCCCTGTTCTCATCACACTCATCAAACATTGCATGTGCCACATCACTGACATTTACTTTGCTTTGCAATAGTACCTCTAATTCAACAATTCCTACCTTCTTTAAAATACACCTTCATTTCACACCTTCCTTTCCCTGCAACTTTTGATCTATGTGCAGACTGCAGAACTGGGTCATACGCTTTCTGTCTGGCTATACAAGGTGGTATCAGGGGCCAGGCACACTGATAACTGCTGCCACTAGGGCCCTGCACGGGATGGGACGGGAGTCACGGGACTATGGGTCCCGCCTCCCATGGGACCCACGGGAGTCCCTAACGGTTTTGGCACCGGGAGCGGGACGGGAGCAGGATCAGAGATGGCAGGATGGGACGGGAGTGGGATCCTCTTCATCCATTAGGCCCGGGAGCGGGACGGGAGTGGTTCTGACTGTCAAGAGTCACTCCCGTTGCAGTCCCGTCCGTAGCCCTTCAACATTCAATTAGCCTTGCTAGATTTCATTTGCGAAACCCACTGGTGGTATATTTTGGGCTTTCTTAACAAAAAACACAAAACTGGCAGACAGCAACATTCTGGTTTTTTTCTTTAAATTGATATTTCTAATGAGTTGATTTCTTTCAAGTATTTCACTTATTTTATTTAGCAAAGTTTTAACACTGTCTGCACTACATTACCTCCAGCCTGCCACCACAATATGCCCAAAAATACACTGTACAAAGTGCATTTCTTTTCCCAGCACAATCTGACATTTTGCATCAACAAGAGACATAGCCATTTTATTTGAATTTTATGCAAACTGTTTCATGTCAAAATGTCCATTTATGCTTATCATTTTAGACCAAATGGCCTCCTTCACTGTCATATTCAGGCACACATATCCCAGTCTCCATGAGACTGCTTTATTTGTTAAGCAGTGCAAGCATTGCATTGCAGTCTCCGGGAATTGGCCATGCAAATGAGCATGGGCAGCATGCAAATGAGCATGATGTGGCAGAGAGAACTTCAAACAAAATTGTTTTCTTTAAAGTGTGGGAATTTTTAAATTATTGGATAACAATGTAATTGTTTATAATTTTAAGTTGTCAGTCCCAACTGCAAGTTGTTATGTGACAATAGGAGAAACCAAACAAAGTGACACAACAAGTATTTGTAATTAATTACACAAGGTGTTTTAGGACATAAAACCCAAAACAATAACTACTGTTTATGAATAGTTATGTAACCAGTCAGTTAAGATATTTGGAAAATAACCAGTAACAATTAAATGTTATGTAACCAAACAGTAAACATTTTTGGACAATCCAATATCTGGAGTCCCTCTGACACTTCGCGTCATCGGCAAAAATAGGGACTCATGGAGTCTGCACATATCCTATCCTAAATGGCTCAAAAGCCTGCTTGCAACGGTTTTCTAGTACACAATTAATTCTGCAGATTGTGTAGTGCCTTAGAATGGTTAAACACTTCACCTTATAATTTAGTCTGAAAGAGCACCATGGCAAGTGAATAAATTCAAATTCTGATTGCCCAGCCTGACAATGGCCTCATCCCCGCACACAGTATCAGGCTGTTCACATTCTGGTTTGTCATTTATCTATGCAAGTATAATATTATAGCTTTTTATGTTCTCAAATATGAAATGCAAGTGGAAACACAGATTTTCCATTTCAACTACGCACTCAGAAATGTCCCAATCATATTCTGTGAAACTGAGCTGAGAATGACTGGGCCTGTTTGGGGGATGTTGTCGCCTAATTTGGCCATGCTCATCAGCAGAGAACTTGCTGGGGCTGATCAGTGCACCCAGGCATAAAAGGCATTTAGTCAGTTAACCTTCCAATGAAGCCCTAGATGTGTCTAGTGTATATGTTTAGTTAGGTGGAATGGTGCATGTAGCTGGCAAAATGAAGTTAGGTGGGCAAATCTCATTTTCGTGGCTTCTGTGTTCCCAAATTGGGCCAGCTATTCAGCGCTGCCTTTAACTGCACAGCTTGTTCGCAGCCAACCAGCCGGAAAACAGCCTGGCAGGCACGAGGGGCCGTTGGGAGCCGCTGTAGAACAATCTGCAACTTCTGCAGGAGCTTGCAGGGAACTTGGGCGGTTCTTGGAGCTCAGTGTGGTGCAACTGTGGATTATTCAGGCACACATTACTGAGCACCGTGCGAATTCGTCACACTGCATTGAAGACCTAGTTGAAGTGTAGCAGATATACCTAATATTTGATCCAGTTGTAAATGAAGTTAATGAATGGGATTAAAAGTTGTTTTCACTGTTTCCCTTTTTTGATAGTGTTTATCAACCGAGGGCTTTAGCCGGAGGTGTGATAAACACATATTCCATGTTGAATAAAGTTCTACCTTGTACCATGAGACAAACACTCAAATAGGTAAACATAGGGCAATAAGTGGACAACAAAGGATATAGGAATTATCACAATGAAATACTGGCATTGATTGGCTGACAGAGGTGTCAAATGGTAGGCCTATAAGACGCTGACAATGTGTTACTTGAGTAGACTACCATTATTTCACGATCATAAACTATCTCTTGACAATTATTATATTTTAGCAAATTGTATGGTCAAATTTCGAAGCAAAACTTTCATTGAAATGAAATATCCATGACGCTGCGTTATTAGCACAAAATGCCTTGGTCAGGCGATACAAGAGTTAAAAAAAATATGTTTCATCGGGCGTACCCAACGATTACTTATTCAAGTAAAATGTAATATTTAAGCATATATTGTTACATAAATTGGAAGGATATGTGAACGGAAGAAACTTGCTGCCATGCAGTATCTTAATACATTTGGACTTTTTGTTTTGTGAATGATTTAGTAAATGACTTAATAATTTCTTGCATTTTCATTGAGTGATGTTGGTTCAACCAGAGACCTGGAAGGTCCCTTCTAGTGTTGTATAAGTGGGCAATCTGGCGAATCGCTCCTAGATTATTCTTGTTTCAGTCTGATAATCATGATTGCCTATAGTTCAAGTGTAGGTTATTCACCACGTCACAGGGAATATGTGATTTATCACCCGAGGGCTTTAGCCTGAGGTGTGATAAACACATATTCCTGATCCCATGGTAAATAACCGGCTTATACCATGAGACAAACACTCAAACATGAGAGGATAACTGAACAACAAAGAATATGGGAATTATTTCCCTGAAATACTGGCTTGTGATTGGCTGACAGAGGTGTTGAATGGTATAAATAAATTTACCATCCGCTCTGAAGTCATTTTCTTTTTGAGAACCAAAACGTGACTAAAAATGTCAGAGCACAACAAGCCAGAAGTCAACTGCATTGCAACTCTTGTACATCGTATTAAAAAAGTTGTTTGGAATTTTTCAGTTCACGGCATCTCAAAAGCTTAACATATGCCCCAAAGTTTACAACAGCAGTAATTGAAATCTGGGTCTAATATGCGATAGATATTTCCAGCAGCATCGACCTCATAAGCGCGACTCACTCGTTGCACTCGCGGGAGGGAGTTACTTGTAACTTTGGCTTTTGCCTAATAAATTGTATGATTTTAAGAATGTGATTATGTACAATATTAACGATTTTATAAGACTCATTCTGAAGATTTTATGCTTTTAATCCTATTCTCGTTGTAAATATTTCATCACTCATCTGTCTATCATTTGTCCGTAAAAAGAATTTTTTGCTTATTTTGACTGTTTTATATAATATGTAACCTGACTATAGCCGGATAAAAAGTCATACACTGGCAAATTATAACATTCTACATTTATTATATAGACAGTGGATGGTGACAAGACCTGCTAAGGCCAATAAAACTCAATATTTGTCGACTCAACATCCACAATTTGTTATATTCTGCACCAAAATTTTCAGACTTATACATTCTTGCAAAATACTGGTTTTTCTAAAGATACTTACTTTTTTTATGTGACATATAATTAATTTTCTCATTATTTACAATGGGCATATTTATAATTAGCCAAAGGAATCTGATTGGGTGGAGGAAATATACCCCTGTTTCTTACTGCAGTATTTACCTATCTCAATAAGTATTGACCAGGGAAAAGCTCGGTATCAGGGGAAAAAGTTGACTGGACATGGGATAAACGGTTTTATTTTGACAATCTTAATATCAAAATGATATATGTCAGCAAATGCAAAAAATTAAATCTATAACTACTCTACAGAATCTTCATAGATTTACAGATAGTTAGAATGAGAAGTACAATGAATAATTTTATTTTGAATGAAATCGACCCCGGTTCTTGAAATTAAAACTGAAAGGTGCATAAAAAGTAAAATTTAATATATATATCAATAAAAATTAATGTTCAGTCTTACTTTATTGACGCAGGGCCCTATTGTAAATAAGTATTTATACTTAAGAGGCAGTGAATCTCATCATCTACCTCGTCAGTGTTACATTTATCTCATTTTCTCTGCTTTATCGGAAGTTTGGCTCTTAATTACAATTGTCCACTGTTAGAATATCATTGTTATTATCATGGAATCGAGAAAGTTCGTTGAAAGAATGTCGGACCCCTAGGCTGTGGCCATGCATGATTGGTTGATAGGCAATGCTATAGACAATGTTAGTCAGTTCGGCGCATGCACATCAGTATTGGTGCGGCATCTTCAGCAAGGCGCTTTCCATCGCAGAGAGACCAAATGCTACCTGTGTTCAGTTAAGTGTCACTCATTCCGCCTTTGGCGCTGAAACTTAATCTTTGCTCTGACTTATTTTTCTGACGGAGTAAAACGGAGAGCATGAATTTTAGGTGAATCATTGAAAGCGAGGTATACAAATGATTTAGTTGTTTTTATACTAGTACCAGATATGCCTACATTAAGGCTTTTAAACACGGGCTAGGGCCTATCCTAGTATGGTTTAGTAATTTTACTGATATTGTGTCACTGCTGAGCAGGAGTTATAAAAGATGACTAGTTTTGACTGAGCTCATGATTTAAAACGACTAAATAATTTTACGAATAACCCTATTAGATTATGAGTTATAGGAGTTAACCATGCAGATTAGGATTTGAAAAAACCTTTAACATGTCTGCATCAACACCAGTACATTTTAATAGTTTCCAGTTATGATTTTGTTCTTTAATTTCTTGTTTTTCAGGTTAAGCGCTCACAAGTGGAATATTACACAAGGTACAGATCTATAGATATAGCCCAACCTGCTGTAAATTGGGTTCCTTGTTGCGTCTAAACTAATTTTGTTTCGGTGTTGTTTAGGCCTATATTTTGAAAAATATAAATTCAGTCAATCAAAGCCAGCCGCTTGTATAGTGAATGCATGCATGCCTAATTAGGCCTGTATACCCAAGTGCATGTATGTGCATGCACATTTAGTTTAACAATAAATACTTGGTGTACATGATGTATAGGATTGTGCCTTTGGTATAGCCCTGTCTTCAATATTTAGGTATTTCCCTTGAAGCTAAGCCCCCCCCCCCCTCTGTCGTGGTCTCCTGTAATATTAAGAAGCAGGTCATATAGGAAGGGGGGCGTCACCCATTGTAGCCGATTGAATGTGGCCACGAAGCCCCCGGGATGGCCTGCCCTTCGGGCGCTGCCCATTGCCATATAACGGGGCCCGACCCTTCCTATCCGCATGGAAATTCGGGCGAAGTCTGAGCACGGCGCTCTATGAAATAATATTGCAATAAAGCCGCCCATAATGGAGCAGGGCCCGCCTCATTATCTACTTTTCTTACGGGCCCTAATGTGGCTTCCCCGTCGTAATTACTCATAAAATTCTATACAATTTCCCTGATTGCCACAATTTGACGCATTTCGCACCTAAATTTCTTTGAGAAATTAGATCAAGATTTGGCTAGAGCAGCTCCGCAGGGACAAATTGTCTGTTTGATGGGCCTAATTGGGACAAACACTAGCGCTAAATGTGAGCAATAGTTTGGGGCCTGCTCCCCGCCTCCCCAGCCTCTCCAATACTCTCCCCCTCCCTTGCCCACACCCTGCCCCCTCTCCTTTCCTTTCTGCCTGCTCGCCACCCTCCCCCTCAACTTTGATTTTGGCCGGGGGCTGCCCATTATGTCTGCACAATCCGGCGGGCCTATTTTCTGGGGCTAATTCCGCCGTGATTTTCATTAAATAACCTGGGCCTAACGATGAAAACTTTGTTACGGGGGTGGGCTCGTCGGGTCGATTGGGGCTTGCATTGCCAGTCCGGGGTGCCCTGCAAGAGGACTGGGGGGGGGGGGTCCAATGAAGGGGGGTTGGGTCCCATACAGGCAGTCGTCCTATGTCCATTGCCTAAACCAGCACTCCTAACTCTGCTACCGGCCTGTTGCCAGCTTCCAACTCCACTTTCTGCTGCAATTGGTAAGATCTTTAATTTCTCACTTGTGCTTATTTCTATTCAAATATGCATTCAAACGTCAATCCTTACTGGCAAAAGGTGCAGGCAGTTCAGCTGACAATTGTGTGCTGGGGCTGTGGCCTTTGCCTCATTTCATTTTCATTAAGTTGATCAACTGTGATCAGCCTAACCCTGTTCCCTGTAATATATCTAATGTATTATGTGGCCAGCAGTCTAGCAGGTGCCACTGCCTATCGCCAACCACATTTCCTTTTTCATTTAGCCTTCATATGCCGACTGCTTCCAGTCATTTTTGCCATTTTCTGCAATTTCTTCATCTTTATTTCTGCATGTGCCGCTTGCTTTGATGTGGACCCTGCCCCATTTGCCTCATTGCCCACCAGCACACTATCTGGCTCCATGTTCTTCACAGCCTTGTCTCAAACCTTCATGGATTGTAAATACACCCTGATAAATGTTGACTCTTTTAATTTGGTGGAATCTGATATTTCGTCTTCCTGCTAGACGTTAGACATTGGCATTTTCAAGCGCTCACCGCACACAGATAGTACGTATATGCAAGGTATATTGGCCTATTATATACATAGAATCTCAGCAACTGACGTGACTATATAGCCTATGTGTTAATTTTTCGAAAATTGAAGAAAAAAAAAATCTTGACGTCCTTATTGTTCATTTACAAATTTGTAAAGAAAAGATAGCAATTTATTCTTTTTGGTTGAATAAAAATAAGTTCTAGCTTTACAATTTATCAAATTATGATCCCAAATTACATTTACAATCTGCATTGTCAAAGGCCAAGCATTGTCCGCATATAAAAATTTTTTATTTGTCTCTTTTTAGAAATAGTTTTCCCTTATATCTAAAATGTCGCAACCAAAAATTAAGCTTTATTGATATTCTGGAAGCAATTTTAAAAACTTTTCTAGCGTTCCAGGACAACCGCGAAGGCTCAAAATTTAGACAAATAAGCCTGTAAGCTTGTTTCAGAAACGGTTTATCTCTGATTCTGGCGGAACATATATTTATACTGGTAGGCCTGTACAGTTGCCGATTGGTTAATGAAGACACAAATTATGTATATTTTATCATTTTATTTCGCTTAAAAAGCGACACATAAGGCAGAAAATAAATCAAACAAGAACAACTGAGAATTGACAAACAAATTATAAAACAATTGGTACAAATCAGTACATGTTAAATATACGGAAAAACCAGCTCAGAATATAAATCGGACTGGGTCCTCAATGGCCATCTCTTTGCCCTATAATTCTTTATGTTGAAACACAAATATTTAGAATACTATTAAACCATGTATTCACCTTTCGCATTCGACAGCAGTCTCTGTGTCAATATTAACAACATTTTTGCGATTAAAATCACTGTATTCAGTGTATTGTAAACATATCAAATAAGTAAACTGCACACATTTAAGAATCACGCTGTTTAAAAGAGATATAGCTACTTGTAGACAACTCAAGAGAACGTGTTGTAATTTTCCAAGCTTGCATATAGGCCTAAATTTAGAAAGAGATACCTTGGCTAAAGATAGTGACACAACAACAACAAAAAAAGGTGAAAAAGCACCAACATGGCCAACCTAATAAATAGCTATTAAACGAGGAGGCATGCCAAAAGGGAGGAAGTGCATCATCATGCATATAAATGCGTACCTGAAACAATGCAGGGGGATGGAGGAGGGAAGCAACCTTGGAGCAGAGAAGAAGATAAGAAAGGAGACTATGGAGGAGGGAGAGGGGGACAAATGCAAGGATGCTGGAACAGGGGGCAGAAGGAGGGGGGCAATTGCCCCTCCTGCCCTTGGCAAGGAGGGGAAAGGTTGCCCTTTTGATCTCAAATAAAAAAAATTATTAAGCCTTAATTCATTGTGAATTGAGGCAAAAAAAAACTGTTTTTGCCACTGCAATAAATTTATATCCTTTCTGGACTGTCGCCCCTGCACCCTCGTTTCCTTCCAGCACCCCTACAACATTTCATTGGTTGTGGTTCCAGTCAGGACTGCCCTTACATGTGTTTTTTGGCTATTCCTGCACTGTTCTGCCGGGCGTATGCCTGATAGACAACTGGTCTAGTGCCCTAGATTCAAATTTGAGACTCAGTTCGACTTGGAGTTTATTAGTCTGCAGCCAAACTGTGTTCAGCAGACTATTGTCAGTCAGGTGGAGCAGACTATGAGAGAGGAGACTGAAAGGAAGAGACAAAGGAGTGGGAATTGATAGACTATGAGGGACAGACTAACAGGGACGTAATAAGATTGAGAGATGGACAAGGAGGGACACTATGGAGATGGATACTAAGACTTATTAGAATTGAGAGTAGGAAGGAGAGACTGAGAGGGGGAGTCATGGAAAGAGGAGACTAGGGACCAGTGAAACAGGAGACTAATGTAGAACAGTGACTATGTAGGGGGAGGGGGCATGAATAGTTGAGAGCAGGAGGGAATGGATTGGTAGGGTATGGAAGAAAGAGATAGTGGACAAGGAGACAAAAAAAAAAAAAAACAGAAAAGGAGAAAGTGACGCAAAAAGTTGAACAGAGACAAGTTTTTTGCTGAGTTTCTGCTCGTATCAATTACTTAATCATATTACAGGTATGACACTGCAGTAAAGTAGCCAGTGGTTGTGCAAATGAAGTGAGCAGGCCGCAACATTTCATTGATGGTGCTGTATTTGAAGTCAATTAACACATACATAAAGCATAGTGCTTGCTCTGTTCGGCCTAATTTGGACTGCTGTTTTAATCATCCTTCGCCTCATTTCTATGTCCTCCTCCTGTTCTAATTAGCCTACCAAGTGAATAAATATAGGAAGTAAATCCCCAATCATCCATCCATCTTGCTCTGTTCTGCAAGGCAGCTACCTGAGGAGCAGTATCTGGGCATTCTGGATTCCCATTCGATAGACTCAGTCTACAGCTTTGCTGCTGCTAAACAGCAATGTCATGGTAGTAAAAATCTGATTGATATTGCCAAGCAAAGAGTGCCATGTATCAACGATTCAACAATGACAACATAGCTGCTCTGACATTAGTCATCAGTATGTTATGTATACCGCTGATTAGGAGCATGCATGTCTATGAGCTTGAACTGTACCCGTAAATTTTGTGTTACCATGATACAGACAACTATCTTTGACCCTAAGCATGTCAACCACGTAGGCCTATACAATAGTATACATTGGGCCTGTCAGCTGCTCTACCATGTAACTGTCAGGTTCTAGTTCTTGTGACTGAGCCTGGCAATCAAGTATTGGTTTGTTGGCAATCTGAAGTGTAGACTTACAGTGAATCACAATGCTTGTCTCTTTTCTACTTTAGTTGACCTGGAAATATGTGTAGTTCCTTTTATATTGTTGCCACTCACCTTGGAACATACTTATTGAGGACCATTCCATCAGAAGGTGGTACAAATCCATAAAGATAGGAGGTCCCGTCAGAGGTGTCAATGTGGCATTGCAGTGAGAATTTGTGACTTAATTTCTACAAATATGTTAGTTGCCAGGTTAATAAACAAATGCTAGACCTTGGTAACCCTATCAACGTGCCTCGGCGGTCCAACATCGGCCCGAAGCTGGTCCGATGCTACTGACATCGGACTGACGCTGGGCCAACGTTGGACTGCCGAGGCATGCTGACAGGGAATCAACTAAAATTCAAATATTTTGATGATGAACCTTGAATGGCATTTTCGACACTCAAATTTCTAAATATTCCCCCATGCAAACAGAGACTAAAATTCAGAATCATCGGATGTTTTCCTCAAAATTGCATACTTTTGTTGATTTGGTGGTCTCCATGGCAAACAGTTTGATCCTATAACCATTTTGATATTCTTGGAGTACATGGACCACCCTCTGATGACAAAAAATTTAATTCAGTTCCTTGTTCTAAAAATGTTGGATAACCCAACTGGAGGTGAATCTCTCTTCAAAAATGATGTAGTGGTGATACAAAACACCAAACAGTAAATCTCTGATCAAATGTGACAAGAAATATGTCTGAGCTGTCCAGACTGAGGCATGCCAATACCACCAAAATGTAACTATTTATCAGTTGCTAAGGTAATAAACAAATGCTGAGCCTTGGTAACCAAGTGAAATTCAAATGTTTTAATGATAAATTTTCCATACACAAATTTTTCAATACTTCTTCATGAAAAATGAAACACAAACTCAGAATCATGAGGTTCTTTTCTCAAAATGGGATATTTTTGCCTATTTGATTGTTTCCATGGCAACCAATTTGATCATCAGTTAATAATTTAAACATTTTTAAAGTATCCCTCACACATGGACCACCCTCTGATGACAGAAAGTTTGAATTGAATTGCTTGTTCTTCTATACTGCGGAAATTGTGAGCTTACTGGTGGATTCGAATTTGTTTACTATGATTACTTTGGTAACGCTTTGTGTCAAGGGTATTAAACCGACAGAGAAAAGACAGACATCACCAGAAAGCCGGGAAAAAGGGCTTTCAGATGCATTTAATTGAAATCCTAAAAATATGTAAATTTCCTTAGTTTTAGAGAAGTTATCATTGACTTTCAGAAAAAAATCAACTGTTTTTAAGAATTCCCGGTTGTCATGGCAACCATATCAACAATGGGTGTCAATGATTTTCTCAGTCTGGTCACCCATTCTCCGATTTACCATAATGTGAAGTCAGATTTCATTTATCACTAATTGTCTCTGTTTTATGCAGTATTTAGTGAAACAAGTACTGCGGTAAATTTAAATGAATCCGTTGCAATGGAAACCTGTACTGCCAAGTTCGCACACAATTTCAGCATTTTTTAGTAGCATTACCCGAAACTACAGAATTTTCCGCACATTTTGGTATATGAAACTTGCTGTTGTACTTCCGTGCGGGGTATCTTCTTAAATATTGCACTTTTTGGCCTCCAGCTGCTCTACTATAAATTCCACGCAAAACCAACAAAATGCAGTAGAAATCCTGAAAGTGGTCAGGCAGACCACTTTCATTATTCATAAACTTTCGACCTTTGACGCTGCCCTGATTGACTTATACAGTACCGGACGAAAGTTTAGACCGCGTCAATATTTTGTCAATATAAGGGAAAATAGGTGTTCAGCTAAGTAATTTCTGTATGGCTTCTCTTGCCTATCTGTCAGGGAAGTTCTACAATAGAGAAAACTTCATCTATTTTTATAAATTACTTGAATATGTGTGATAAACAAAAATTTCAGGTGTTCTAAACTTACGCTCTGATGCTGCTTACATTCACAAAGGCCCTTAATGGCATTGTACAATTATAGGAAGGGTGGGTAAATTATTCAGTGTTATTCTAGGCAAGTTATTCAATCATGTTTCATGTGATTTTTAAAGGCAATCAGTCATGACACAGGAAAAAACATATTTTTAATTTTTTTTAAAACTTTAACTTAGGGGGTAATAATGGTGATCAATGAGCCAAAATTGTTAATAAATAATAATAAATATGTCTGACACATGTTCATCCTTCTAATGGAGTATGAATACACTTGACACCCAATAACACTGCAAAAATGGTGTTTTTGGCTGGGTTTGTCTTACAGACACCTATTTTAAGTATCACAAAGCAATGAACGGGGTGTTCACATTTACCTCAGTATGTCTCCTGATAAAATCAAACATTTTTTGTTTGTTAGCTTTACTTATGATGAAACTACAACCACTTTTATGGAAGGCGTGAAACTGCTCCAGTGATTAACATTACGTTTCAGTGCACTTTTCAGAGTGGCGTCTGTAATTTTGTCTGTACTGTGGAAAAAGAACAAAAGTTTGTTGATTTTATCAGGACACATACTCAGGTGAATAAAAACTCTCCTTTCCCTGTTTTATGATGCTTCAAATAGGTGTCTCTTTGACAAAACGCAGGCAAGAACACAGTTTTTGCAGTATGACTGGCTGTCAAGTGTATTCATTCTCCATTAATGGCATAAAAATGTGTCAGACATTTATTTTCTTCATGCTTTTTAATTGACCTTTCTATTTATCAACAATTTTAGCTCATTGAATCCCCATCATTACCACCTTAATTAAAAAATATGTTTTTCCCTATGTCATGACTGATTGCATTTAAATCACATGAAACATGATTGAATAACTTGCCTAGAATAACACTGCATAATTTACCCACCCTTCCTATAATTGTACAATGCCATTAAGGGCCTTTGTGAATGTAAGCAGCATCAGAGCGTAAGTTTACAAGAGGTGTTCAACTTATTTTGACAAAAATGAAAACTGCCACTAAATTAAGAATTTTTGCTTCGTCGAGCCAAAATTGCTGTGAGTGATCCGTATGATGCTTATCTTGCATGTCATATCACCTAAGTGTCTCAGAAATATAGCAAAGGTAATCTATTGCATTTTATTTGGAAGGTGTGATAAAACACCTTTTTAGGGGCGGTCTCACCGCCTCAAGCATACTGTCTTGTGTCATGGAGGATGATTATGGTATTCATTTGAGCTAATGTTCACCGTGAACCTCTGCGCAAAGAAACAATTGGATGTCACCCTCATAAGGGGTTTCAAAATTTAATTCCCCTAGCGATGGTTCATGGCCAAATCAGGGGTGATAAACAAAATGAGATTGGTGACGAAGTTCTGTTATCAGCGTATTCATACAAAGATGGCACGGCATTCCAGTAACAATACAGGTGGTGGACACAAGTTTTTACTTTACTCCTGAAAGTGGAAGTTACACAAATAAAGCCGAAAGTAGCACCATTTTAAAAAAAAGTTGCGGAAAACAAGGAATCTTATATCTTTGCTCCACCTGAAACTTTTAAACATAGGACCATTAAAGGTACACAGCGAATAAAACTAAGATTCAACTGCAGGACTCCACCAATTAATAAGTGGTTTTCAGCATAAAGAAGCTATTTACAGAGTGCTTTAAAGTTAGAAGATGGAATAGTTGAGCAATCCAGTACGAAAATTCATGCATAAATTGTCCGGTGATTAAACACAGAAAAAGTCACACTTTCTCCTCTAGAAATTCAAATAGGATAGCCCAACACCTGGTAAGCTTAAATCTAAAATATGTTTCAAAAAGAACCTTCCTAAGGTATTTCCACAGTGAGAAAAGAGATAGTATTCATTAAAAGACTGTTTGGGGCCATGGTGCCTAAACAACATTTAATATCTAAAAACAAAAGCAAGCAATATTCCTGTACCTTAGTGGATTGGTCACCAAAGACCATTTGATGATGTCTGAGAAGTTTTAGCAAAATTAGTTTACTTGGAAAGAATCTGCAAATGCACTTCTAACCACTATCACTGGCTGAAATATTGCTTTCAAACCTGATAGGAGGAGCTATCTCAGGAAAAGTTAAATAATATTGTGCAAACCCTTCCAAAATATTTCAAAGACATGTCTTATATTGACAAGACCTATAGTTAACCCTTTCTGTCATCAGACAGGAAAAAGTAGCATTTGACAGTTTTTGTGAAGGGTTGAACTTTTTGTCAAAATAAGTTGAACACCTCTTGTAGAACACCTGAAATTTTTGTTTATCACACATATTCAAGTAAGTGATAAAAATAGTAGAATTTTTTCCTATTGGAGGACTTCCCTAATACATAGGCAAGGGAATCCATGAAGAATTTTTTCAGCTAAGCCACTATTTTCCCCTATATTGATGAAAGATTGACGTGGTCTAAACTTTCGTCCGCTACTGTAGATGTTTGCAGATAAGCGGTCCAAACAGTTTCAAAATTAACTTTCAACTTGGTTTTGTGATGTCACAATGTTTTGTTTGTGTCACTTGTGGTTAATCAGTTGATTCAGTGCTGATCTTATCTAGCAGCATAGGTGACAAAAAACAAACTAATTAAATAACTTAAGGTACTTTAAAATCAAATAAGAAGATTAGGAGACCAACAAGAAGCTGTCAATGACATGGCAAAGGTAGGGGAGAGTGTCCACGATCGGACCGGTGCCTCGATAGGAACACTTCAATTATTACATAACTATGAACCCTATGAGGACCAGACCTATCTTAGGTGGTTGCTTTTTGGTAATTTGGAAAGGGTCATGTGTGATTCACTTGAAAACACATCCATGTTTGAAGTCAAAATAACAAGTTTAAAATGACAGTCTTTGATCTAACATGGGGCTGCAAATTTCGGACCCTCAGAACTGATCTTCTGGTGGAAAATGTTTCAAAATCTGTTCCAGTGACCCTCAACTAATTGTCTCCAAAAACAAATATGAAAAATGTACTAATCTACAAAATATTAAAACACTGACTTATATTTTGCAAATGACAGTTATTTCCTCAATTGGAACACCTGTGTGTCCTCGATTGGACCACCTTTTGGAGGCATTGATATTGATAATACAACCTGTATATTTGATAATTGAAGCTTTATAACAAATATTAATCCATAAAAAATTGAAATTCTCGTCCAGGGTTGAGTCAAAACCCTTCTGCAAAATTCACTCCCATGCTAGTATGCCCCCTACTGGGAGTTTTAGGAATAATATTGATGGATTTAAAAAATCTGAAAACCAGCCTAATCACTAACTTTTATGGTGTCAAAAATTAATAATGACACTCGGGGACTGCTGTTTTAGAGTGATCTGGGATGATATCAAGGGTTTGGATTTCATAAAACATGATTTTTGTAGTGGACCAATCGAGGCAACTTGGTGGTCCGATCGAGGATACCAAAGCAGTGTACTGAGAATTTCAAGACTTCTTTTGACAATGGCCTGGTGTCCATAAAAATCGAGTTTTACCCTCAATATTTTAACTCAATGTATTTCAACTCAACCTCCGCCTTTGTGGCTAGTTTTAAAATCATACCACTGTTACCCTTTGAACCCCAAGCCCCTGAAGTTAGGTGTTCCGATCGCAGGGGGCTCTCCCCTAGTTTGCTAATTTAAAATAAGAAAATAATTTTTTTCAAAGGACCACCAATCTGCAAAGAGCTCTAATGCAAAAAAATTATTATAGCTCAATTAGCATTGGTTTGTGACTTTGGTTTTTGAAGCAGCCTCAGCTGTGCGAAAATGTATGCTTTAATTGTTTTGTGATTTAAAACAGAAAAAGTCACACCTTTCCTTTAGAAATTCAAATGGGATAGTCCAATGCCTGGTTAACTTAAACCTTAAATCCATCTCAGAAAGAGCCTTCCTCTCGTTCTTGGAGAGAAAAAGAGACAGTAAATTCAATTAGAAGACTGTTCTGGCCATAGCGCTTTTAACCCTGCTAAATATATATTTTTTAGACCAAGCAATATTCCCGTACCTTGCTGGATAGGTTACCAAATACCCTTTGATGAAGTCCTGGAAGTTATAGCAAAACTGAAAAGAGCCTGCAGGTGCACTTGTAACCACTATCACTGGCCGAAATACTTGTACAAGAGGTGTTCAACTTATTTTGACAAAAATGAAAACTGCCACTAAATTAAGAATTTTTGCTTCGTCGAGCCAAAATTGCTGTGAGTGATCCGTATGATGCTTATCTTGCATGTCATATCACCTAAGTGTCTCAGAAATATAGCAAAGGTAATCTATTGCATTTTATTTGGAAGGTGTGATAAAACACCTTTTTAGGGGCGGTCTCACCGCCTCAAGCATACTGTCTTGTGTCATGGAGGATGATTATGGTATTCATTTGAGCTAATGTTCACCGTGAACCTCTGCGCAAAGAAACAATTGGATGTCACCCTCATAAGGGGTTTCAAAATTTAATTCCCCTAGCGATGGTTCATGGCCAAATCAGGGGTGATAAACAAAATGAGATTGGTGACGAAGTTCTGTTATCAGCGTATTCATACAAAGATGGCACGGCATTCCAGTAACAATACAGGTGGTGGACACAAGTTTTTACTTTACTCCTGAAAGTGGAAGTTACACAAATAAAGCCGAAAGTAGCACCATTTTAAAAAAAAGTTGCGGAAAACAAGGAATCTTATATCTTTGCTCCACCTGAAACTTTTAAACATAGGACCATTAAAGGTACACAGCGAATAAAACTAAGATTCAACTGCAGGACTCCACCAATTAATAAGTGGTTTTCAGCATAAAGAAGCTATTTACAGAGTGCTTTAAAGTTAGAAGATGGAATAGTTGAGCAATCCAGTACGAAAATTCATGCATAAATTGTCCGGTGATTAAACACAGAAAAAGTCACACTTTCTCCTCTAGAAATTCAAATAGGATAGCCCAACACCTGGTAAGCTTAAATCTAAAATATGTTTCAAAAAGAACCTTCCTAAGGTATTTCCACAGTGAGAAAAGAGATAGTATTCATTAAAAGACTGTTTGGGGCCATGGTGCCTAAACAACATTTAATATCTAAAAACAAAAGCAAGCAATATTCCTGTACCTTAGTGGATTGGTCACCAAAGACCATTTGATGATGTCTGAGAAGTTTTAGCAAAATTAGTTTACTTGGAAAGATTCTGCAAATGCACTTCTAACCACTATCACTGGCTGAAATATTGCTCTCAAACCTGATAGGAGGAGCTATCTCAGGAAAAGTTAATAATATTGTGCAAACCCTTCCAAAATATTTCAAAGACATGTCTTATATTGACAAGACCTATAGTTAACCCTTTCTGTCATCAGACAGGAAAAAGTAGCATTTGACAGTTTTTGTGAAGGGTTGAACTTTTTGTCAAAATAAGTTGAACACCTCTTGTATTGCTCTCAAATCCGAGGGGAGGGCCCATCTCAGGAAAAGTTTAATAAAATTGCACAAACTGTTCCAAAACATTTCAAGCATAATATGTAAGACATCGACAAGACCTAAAGGTTTTGTCATCAGACAGGGAAAAAGTAACCTTTGTTAATTTCTTTGTTGGGATGAACATTGTGTATTCTAATTCTGAAGACAGCTCTGTTCTCAGCACCTGGGCAGATTTCGTTTGTGACAGAGGGGGTGGGGGTCTTCTTCATAAATTCTAAATTTGATCATTGCAACATGTTCTTCAAACCTATCTCTGTCATGTGTTTTATTCAAGTTGGAATGTTCCTTTGCAATATTTTCATTTACTTTATTTTATTCATTAAAGACATGTGATATATATACGATTATACACTCTTGCTCATAAATATGAAATATAGGAAAACAGGAAAACGACCATTGAATTGTGGCCGCCCCACTTGAATTCAATCGTTAAAATCAAACTTTTAAGAACCTAAGTGCATTCCTACAGAGTTTCTTGTAGTCCTCACTTAAATATTTGCTAAAATTTTTGAAAATTTCGGAACCTGGAGGAAAGCGAACAAATGACGCAAAAAATGGCAAAATACGAAGTTTAGATAGGGTTAGAATTGCATCCAAAGTTGTTGATTTGTTAAAGTTACTGGTACCAAATGAAAAACTAACCTTTAAATAAGTCAATTCAGCGGTCATTAGCATGTGGAACCTCCGAGACAAATAATCAGAGCGCAGACAAAATAGGTCATATTTATGCTTGGGCCAATGGCACAGGTTTTTTCATTTTCTAATTCCAAAACTGCACAACAACAAGGAATATTTTATTGATATACAACTTTACACCCAATGTGTGCTCTAGCAAAATGAGCTATAATTTCAACTAGAAATTGTTTTGACTGTTCGCAACTGAGAGTTTATCACAATAAACAAGGTCCGTTTACAGCCGTTGTTTATGAAAATCTCAAAATAAACTGAATCCTCTCCACCCGCCCATATTGGTCTAGTTGAGCCTTTTCTCATCATATTGAAGTTAATTTTGTAACTCTGGACTGACCCAAAACAAGGATAAAAAATAAAACAAGCATCCTGGTTATTTTGGTATATTCCATATTTATGAGCAACAGTGTATCAAATTAAGGATATGAGACAATTTAAACCATCGAGCCCCAGTGGGCTGTTAAATATGTCCATCAAAACGAAACAAAATAAAAAGGAATAATAAAGCAACATATTAAAATTTTTACATAAACGCAGAAAATATATCATTGAATGTACAATCGTTCTTTACGTAATAGAAGCTCTTCTTGTAAAATTGTCGCTAAAGTTTGGTATTCATTATTAATGAAAATACATTTTTCAAATAAGTCATAGGTATTGAAATTATAGGATCTAAAATTTTCTATATCATCAAACCGTTTTTGCCGTATGATTGAGTAAGTTTGACAAACACACAGAATATGATAATCATCTTCAATACAATTATCAATACATAAAGAATATAATCTCTCTTCTTACGGAGTATTTTCAAATCTACCTAACTCGACATTTATGGGCAGAATACCACCTTTAAATTGTGCAAAAAGTGAGCGTTCAAAGCGTGACATATAACATACCGTTCAATTCAAGGAGATATTTTAAACATATTGTAATCGCATAATTAAACTTTGTGATATCTAGCTTTTTCCCAATTATATTTTTTCTAAGTAGATCAGTCTTAATTTTGTCTTAATAAACCAAAGTAACAAAAAGCATGATTTTTTAATACCCATGAACAATCTGTCTTTAAAACTATTTATTTCAAATTGGCTGACAATTGTTCTAACGAATATTCAAGTCGTAATAAAAAAATCTTCAGTGTCAACCGATCAGTACTCATATATGCGTAAGGCGGTTATAAAATTTACAAATATTAACATGATGATCATACATGCTTGGTAACATTATATCTTCTTCTAGCATATATGCAGAGGCATATATTTATGAACACCAAGAAACATATGAATAACTCTCTGTACAATATTATCAATAGAATTGAAGCAACAAAATGCCCATATATATGGCATATAGCAGAGGAGTATTCAAGTGCAGGTTTTCAAATGTACAGCATATTGTCTAATATGTAAATGAAACAGCCATGAAATTCGCGCAGCTCTTAAAAAGTTTTTTTAGGACTTATGGTTTTACCATAACTTTCATTAAATTTATTTCATATCCAATGTATAAAAGGCAGTTATGTTACTGTTTCAAAGAAATTGAAAGACGGATATATAGAAAAATAGAGAGAAATTTTGACTAGAAATTATAAGAAAAATAAAATAGATCAAAAATAGAATATATAGATAGATAGATAGATAGATAGATAGATAGATAGATAGATAGATAGATAGATAGATAGATAGAGAGGATAGCAAATAAATAGGATTAAGAATGAATATAATTGATAGAAAATCAGCTAAATAGTAAAAAGGAAGACTACACTGAAAGCTGCCAAATTAAAGTCTATGCTAGATTGTTGATATTACATAATAGTGATAACAAAAACAATAACATGATCTGCATGTAGATTAATTGCTCACTGTTACATAATCATCAGTTGACAAAGATTATGTAACCTTAATTTTGTGATGTTTTCTTGTTGTCTGTTTTGAAATGAAATGAATCACATGTTAATAATTTAATTTAGCTTGTCAAAGCTTATAATGAACTATTCCATAAAAATAATAAAAACAGGGAATATTAATGGCGAAAATTGAATTTTTAAGACACTTTTGAATATATGAGTATGTCATGTTTTGTTAAATTCGAAACTAAATCATTGATAAGAAACTGGTCCCACTTTACCTAATTTCCTGCTGTCGACCATTGATGTTGAGACCATCACTGCACAGATTTTTGAAACCTTTCTTGTGCAAAATTTCGCTTCGCGAGACGGCCTTCGGCCATTTCTCTGTGTGAATATAACTGTGGTGGACAAAATGACAACATTCATGTCTGTGAAATTGTTCATTTTGGAGGAGATATGAGGGGAGGGGGGTCCAAGGGTCCCGGTCTGCTCTCACTGTCTTTTGACTGGTTTTTACAGTTACCTCTGTCGTCTGCTACAGTGACAACGTACCAGTTCGGTTTGGAAAGTTGGAGCATTGCCAATATATTTTGTCAATGGAACATCTCTGAATGGACAGTTACCCCAAAAATAATGGTACCATCTTTAATTGTTTAGTCGCTATGGAGATTAATGTTATATATATACAGTTGCGGACAAAAGTTTTCATACAGCAAGGTATTCTGCACATAACTGCACTCTTAAAACAAATTGGTTTAATATACCAATATATTGGTTGAAAATAACCAATTTTATATGTTGAAATAGGACCAACTAATTCATTGGTTGGAGTCAACCAATCAAGATTGGTTAAGCTACCAACCAATTTGAATTGGTTAATCTCTCTCACTATTATTTCAACACATGAAATTGGTTGAACATTAAGGAATGGGATTATATTTAGTCAACCTCACGGTCCTAGGACCACCCTTCTGTAGAATTCAGTCTGACAGCTGTTATCTAATTGCAATGGTCCATGGCTTGCCTGATTAGCCTATATAGTAACTAGTGCAAAAATATAGGAAGTAGAGCCATTTAACCCACATGCTAAGGGCCTTACGCCCACCCCAGCCGAATGGCTATTGATAAATAAGTTGTTTTTCTCTCATCAGGGGTTTCATTTTTTGAGGTTTGGAAGAGGGTTATTTTTCATTTGTTAGGAAGAGTGTTGTTTTTCTTTGCTTGAGATCTGAAAAAAGAAAAAAGATTATAGAGACAACAAAAAACAGTTTATCATAGATAAGATATGCGGGGACAGAGAGATGGAGAAAGTTTAGCTATTCACCAGAAGGCACTCGAGATGGCTCTAAAAATCAGTAGACTTTTCTTCATTGTTTTACCAAGCAGTCTATAGTCCATTCACACACCACTAAGATAATAAAATACACTTACCTTGCATAGAAATGTCACTGCAATTCTATATTAACTATGGGACATTCCTGTTGGATCTAGAACAATTGTATGTGAGTGACAGTTCAAGTTCTTGGTCACCATGGTTCTCCAACAAAATTTTTAGTCTACCTAAGCTTTCACATTTAAAAGCTATTCATTTAATATTTTTTTGGAAACATTGTAGGGCCTATCTATAATTATGTGACACATTCATTTAATTGACATGCCTGTGCATCCTGCATGATTTTTATAATTTTAAAGTGACACACTAAACTTGACTTGACAGTGGATATAGATTATAGATGGCGACACACGGCTCTCAATAGACAAATTTCACTGAATGGCCTGAACATTGACAGCAAATAACTTTTTTGCAACTCAACATTGCTTAATTTGCTTTTCACACACAGTAGATTTATACACTCTAAATCCAAAAACACACCTTTCAAAATTTAAACTAAAATAATAACCAAGTTACAAAGCCTTGAAGTCACATTAAAATTCACTAAGAATACTCCAGCTTGGAGACACCTTGGCTGGACCAATCAGAGGCAAGGGCAGGAAAGCTACTAGCCAATGGGATTTAAGTATTCACCACTTTTCTCGTAGTGTTAACTGGGAGAACCATCTGTGAAATTGGTCTATTGCTCATGATTCTTCTGTTGTGAAAGCCAAGAATTCCTTGGACACACATGATATGAACTCTGATCTTATTTATTACACCACCTTGGAACTGTAGAATTTTCAAGTCAGCTGTGATGTGTAAGCTGGGATCATCACATAAATTGTCAGATTATACACTGTTTGTTTGTTGTTATAACTCAGTTATGCTTTTATTGTTGATAAGTTCAATGATTCCTTGCTGATCCTTTACTCACTCGTTCATTTAAACTTCTGTGTACCACATAAACTTGAATAGATCCCCTCCCTCATCCTTTCTCTATTTTAGAGCTATGGACCTTTGTTTCAAGAAGCTTTCAGGAACGTCTTTACATGAACACTATTACATCTTTTCCTGGCTGTATTGAGGGCAGCCTTTATTTTAAGGGGCTTCTATTCTGCTGGGTAGAGGAGAGATACTTTATTCAAATAAATATGATGTAACCATTTTTCTGACCATTGGAGTTGGTTGAATAGTGTTCAACCAATTCTAGTGGGTCGCCCTCAACCAGTCAAAATGGTAGTTTCAACCATAGTAATTGATTGATTTTGCCTCAACCAATTGATTGGTTGGTCTTTTCCCAAAAATCAACCAATCTGTTTTAAGAGTGCATGGTATTACTCTTGATTCAGGATGAAGTGGTAGCTGTTTTTTTTTCATTGCTAATGTAACTGCTAATGTAACTGCAAAATCAGCATTGTGCTAATGTAACTTGTCGGCCAAGTTGTAGTAAGTCATTTTGCAGCATTTCGTGAAATCTGCCCTAAATAGACAGAATTATCCATCCCAGTTATTTCTGTGACTTATAGCTTTGCATTAGTGCTGGTTTTCCCTTACTTTAGTTACTGGGGGAGCTATAGTTTCAGGCACCGGAGGAAAAAACGCTTTGGATGACCAAAATACTGTCACATAACTTTGTCTGGAGGGCCTCAACGAACATTTTCTTCAATGGGTCAAGTGTATGAATTAAAGCTTTTGGTGTACCTGGGAGTATTTTTAAAAGCTAATATTATATTAATTTTCTTGAGCCAGTTATTGTCAATCTCACTAATACTAGTGATAGAGCGAAGTCTCTCTCAGTCACAATTCCTTGGCTTTCTTGATCTCTGTATTACCTGCGCCACTTAGCTGAACTTTCTGTTTCCATGGCAACCACAGAATGACTTTAAAATGTCCAAATTGTGCAAAATTTTGGGAATCCATTTCAAAACTGCTGAGTTTTATCCTGTAAAAAAATTCATAGTTCTGGAATGAATAGTAGTGTCCAATTAAAAAAAAGCCGTAAACTTTCTAAACAACCCTCGTAGCCACTGTGTATCAGAAATGCACCACCTTGGTTCACTTTGTGAATGGTATTATTTGCTTGCATACCTGATAGACATGCCTCTGATAGGGCGGTTGTGATTATGGGACAAACTTGGCTGCAGTACACCAAAAGCAGTTTGGTAAGTCCAAGGCCATCTGCCAAAATGTTTTTGCATAGACGAAACTTAGCTGAGATGTTATATCATTAAAATCCCTTGCACTGTGTTTGCAAGGAGTTTATCTAGATTTACGATAAAAAGGAGACCATTGCTAAATTGAACCAGGGTGGTGCACCTTCAATGCTTTGCAGCTGTTTCAGTTCGAATAGCACCAGAGACATTGTCAAGACTAAAGAAGTGCTTAATATCACTGATTTACATAAAATTTTGAAGAGAACGGACATGATTCATTGTGAAAGTTAGGAACGGGATGAAACAAGTCACTGCAACAGGACAACAATCCAAAGCCTTCCACTAAACTTGCCCAAAAATATTTTCAGGACAGTTGGGAAAAGGCCTCGAGTGGTTTGACACCCTCCAGCCAGGAATATTATTGATAAATTATGGGTTGATCCAAGACAGACCGTGCCCCGGTGGAGACCAACAATGAACATGGAGTTAAAGACATTCTGTGATGCAGAATGCATTAAAATCACTGCTGATATCCTCTGAGGACTTTTGAAATAATGTAGTAAAATCCTGCTGTCTGTTCATGATCCCAAGGGGGAAAATATATGATATTACAGAAGGGTCTGTAAACTTTAAAAAATGTCATAAAATGCAATTGACCGATAATATCATAGAATCTCCAATGGTTCGAAAGTGTTCAGCCGCATGCAGTGCAATGTATTTCTTGTATAATTTGCCTATTGTTGTTAAAATTGCCCTGGAAATAGAGAAACTGGTCATTTTGCATTGGGGTATGTAAACTTTCGGGCAGAACTGTAAACATTAAACAACAATGGGGAGAGTATGCCTCCCTGACAAACACCATTGGAAACAGTAAAAAAACTGAGAACATGTGTTTCCCCACCTGACACAAACTCTCTGATGGGCATACAAAAACATTAGCAGTTGTACAATGTAAACAGGAACACCTCTCTGAACCAGCTTGGCAAAAAGAACTCTGTGATTGACACGGTCAAAAGCTTTACTGGTATCAAGAATACAGAACTATTCTAGGCCGTGTAGGAACTTATGCATTCTTTTTAGAGTATAAATACACTGATCTGTCCCCTGATTTTTCTCAAAACCAAATTGGTTCGGAGTGGTTGCTAAGGATTCATAAACGCGATTCAATATAATAATCTCAATAATCTTACTGACAATACTCGCAAGGGCAATTGGGCCGTACAGTTGTCTTTAGAGATAATATTACCCGATTTATCTTTTATAACAGGTACTAACACTACATCAATAAGGGAATCGGGGAGAGCACAAACAGATTAGACAAACATACACTAAAATAGGACAAGTAATCGACAAGAAGAATATTTAGCTATATTTCAAGTGTTCAGAGAAAATGCCATCTAGCCCACATGCCTTACCAACAGGAAGTTCTTTAATGGCAGTTTTTAATTGTTCATAAGTCACATGCACATCATCGTGTAGTTACTTAAGGCATCAAATGTACAGCTTGGCATGTTCTTTGGAGTTACACAATTGAACAGTTCTTCAAAGTGTCTTGACGGATATCTGCTGTTCCCCTACAGCCTCATTCACACTAGCTGGAAGTGGGGCTTTAGTTAATGATCAGTCAATCAGCTTAATTTCCTTCCAAAATTCTCTTTGGTCGAGTTCACAAAGTTTTTCTGCCAAAGCTTCTTTTATTAACCTATTTTCATTCCTATAAATGAAACGTCTAGCATACTTGTACAGAAGTTGTACTTTGCTTTTCATAACGTCCAGTGTGTTTGAATGAAATATATAACTAACTATCGTGTAGCTGACCAATTACTTCTACCTGAGCAACTTGATATCCTCTTGAAACTATCAGGTTCTACTGCTCAGAAAATATTTGGTATGGCCGTAAAAAGCGCCAGGTGTCAGCAGCTGCAAGCCTGAAGCCGTTGGTCGGGTTGTCTGCGGCAATTAGCCCCGGGCCGTCAGTCGGCATGTAGGTTAGAGGAAAATAAGATTAGACGACTAATTACCAGCTAACTACAATCTAACTTGATTTTGCTTTGTTTGGGGTTAGCTGACAGGGCTGTGTCGATCCACTGACTCACTTAGCTATGATATCTGCTAAACACCAAATAATCACTGATCTATTTTTTGTGAGCACTGTGGCGTTGGCCTTTTGCTTCCCAGTCGGAAATGAGCTGTAGATTGATTCTCTTCACCTATGCTGTTGATAACTTGATATGAATAACTTGTTACCTTTTTTTTTTCTAAATTTGTAATAAAACTGACCCCTGGTGTCACAACATTATCGAGTTTAATTTTTGATAAGTTATCGTTTTTCTTCGTCTTAGGCCTATTTATTTGTCTTTCTTCTTTTTATAGATAAAATTAGATTATATAATTTGCCAGTGATGCATGGGCCTATATTGAAATCTATTATTGCTAGCAGTACAATATTTTCTCATGCATTCATCAACATTCGACATGCCCTTGCTTTCTACAACTGTGACAAGTCAAACCTATGCTCTGCGGCCGAGACCGCAACTGAAGATTTTATTTTGAAACTTCTATATATAGATTTTAGTTTTGATTTTGAAGCCAGATTTCTGTTGCCTTGATCCTTCTTCATCCTCCCCCTATTGTTGTTTGCTTGAAACATTGCTAGGGAAAGTGAAACACCTCATCATTACGAATGCAGCTCCGATGACCTGTTAATATAGCTGAAATAGCTTCAGAGCAAGTAACAATTAGTAACATTGACGCAAGACACAATCTATATTGATATGGATGAAGGAATGTCGACAGAAGCCAAACGAAGCCACATGTTCGGCTGCTGTGATGCCTCATGTAGACAGACAACCGGGGGCTTGTACTGCCTTGTTTGTGTTTGAGTTGTGAGATGTTAAAAAGGAATGTGGCTGCAGTATGTGGTCCCAAGATGATGCCCCCCCCCTCTCCCGTCTCCCTTCCTGGAGAAGCTGAAACAAAAGAAGGTTGTTTTGATGGGGGACAGGCAGGTTATCCCGAGGGAATGCTGTAAACGGAACCACACAGCCTTAATTACAGCAGATGAAATGAATCAGAGAAAAGCAGCAATCCACTGGCTGAAAATGAATGCATGTGTACGCCTATCGGGGAGTATAACATTGCTTTCTCCGGCTTCGATCTGGTCGGGTTTCTGCACAGGAGATTTGCCCGTCAATCACGGCCTCATGCAGCGAAGCAGGAGAAATTCAAGACCACCGCTCTCCTCTCCTCTGCTCAGCTCTCCCCTGCTCTGTTGACTTGGCTTGTCTGCTGGCTTGTCTGCTGGCGTGATGCTGGAAGTGAAATGCTACGTCCTTCAGACGAAAAAATACACGAACACACACTAAGTTCTGACACAAGTGCAGTTTTGGAGCGATGTCTAAGAGCTCACAGATGATGTGACATCAACAATTTAATATGGATTTGGTTTAACAGCTCTCAGTGCAATCTATCTATCTATCTATCTATCTATCTATCTATCTATCTATCTATCTATCTATCTATCTATCTATCTATCTATCTATCTAATGCTTAGATAAAGGTTACATTTCTCTTTTGCACATATGCAGACTGACAGTGTTGCCTGTAAATAAGCGAAACGCATGATATTGTGCCATTGCATTAATGTTAAAGATCCTCAACCAAACTGTGTGTGGAAGCATGAATTCTCATTCCATGAGAGGAAAACATATTGGGTCATAAAGGCTGATATTTATAGCATGTGGGACAATAATGGGTGCCAATTTTCTTTGCTGTAGTCGGAGTTAGGTGTATGTCAAAGTCTTTGGTAAGTAAGTTAAACACAGGCCCTATGTTATTTCAATGGGAAGGGCGGTTCACATGCTTATCAAAGACTTTGACCCATACCTAACTACGACTACAGCAAAGAAAATCGGCTGCAATTGTTACCCCACATGTCTCACATATAGGCCTTTATGACCTTATATGTTTCCTTCTCATCCGAAGATAATTCATGCATCCACAAGCGGTTTGGTTGAGGATGTTAAACATTGATGAAATGGCACAGTATCACACGTTTCACTTACTTACAGGCGGCACTGTAAATACGAAATCTGTAATTGTTCTATAACAATCGTATTAGTGTTGTGCTAATTTCATGGCTGTGTTATGAGGCCCATTGGCCTACTCTGATGCTATTTCGATTAAAATAAAAAGTTTCGTAGCTTGAACCATCAGTCCTGGTTAATAATAAGCCAAGGGATTCATACTACCATGAGCGTCCGCGTGCAGCGTCTGAAGTGGATGATGCCCTCGGATGGCAGAATGGCATATTCATGCAGCTATATAAGTGATGTGCCAATCTTTCCTCGCATGCAGTTCCCATACAGGCTGCAATCTGTCTGCTCTAAAACACCTCCCAATGGCTCCCATGCAGCATGCACTTGAGGCAACTTCACATGCACATGGCACTGCTCAGAAATAGTACCCCTGTGCATTCATTTGGTCTTTTCCTTATGTGCATAAGTGAACGCTTGCAATTCATAGGGTTATTCTAATCGGCATGATCTTTATTATAAACACGGTGCAAACACCGTGGCAGCACTGTACATGCTGCGCATGACTTCCTGTTTGATCAAAACATTGGCTTGGAGAAAGCACATGTTTCAGAAAAAGTAAATTCATATAAAATCAAATTGCTGTCAGCTATAGAAAACCACTTAGAAACTGTGTATGTATTCACTATGGACAAAACCTATGCAAAGTGTAGCCTTGAAACAACTTTGATATTTGACCAACAGCCTCCAAAGTTTCAATGTGAGTTGGCAAAAAATGTCTGTGTTGGCATGGCTATAGAGAATTTCTCTTACTTTCTTTTATAAATTGGTATCCTACGTTTTGTCTTGCTTGCCATCCCAAATAATAGATATCCCATGCAATATAGCTATAGTCCGTGAACAATTCCATGCGGATAAATCGATGCTCAAATGTTTCAATTATCATTTCTGGGGCAAAAATTCCCTGGTCCTGCCACATATTCTTATGCTCTGACTGTGTTTAAAGGGGCCCTGTTACAAAATAGCAAGCTGGATTATCTTGTTTAGCATTGTTTGGCACTGACTGTTTGTGGTTATCACCTGTTTTGAACCTCAGTTCAGTGGAGTGCGCCAATGTAACTGTGAATTCAATATGTGTGGTAGTGGGACCATGTATATAGGCCTATGCCGGACTTCTATTGTGACCTCATAATACTTATATATCTATTGATATGCATGGCCTTATCTGTCTATAGATATATCTATCTATCTATCTATCTATCTACCGATTTGTCTCTGAAAGTAGGGTTGCATTTAATCTGATATATAAAATGATTTTACTTGTATTTTAAAAGAATGGTGTTTGCTATTAGAGCACATAATGCATTTACCTGATGGAATATGGAGTCTGGCAATATATATTCTGCAAAGCATCTAACAACTTGAGTCCAATTCATAAGATATTCATAAACGCCATTAGTCTATCAGTGGGGACTTTGTGTGAAATGCATGGCAATTACATTGAGTGTATAGCTGGAGAAATTTTGAGGCAGACTTGATAGGAATTGATTAAGACTGACATATGTCTTTATTTTGCCTGTGGGGGAGAGGCATACACGAGACAATAAGCTATGCTTTGGTCCCTCTCTTGAATCGACTCTCAGTCTATAACAAGTTTTTCTTCTTTCGGTCTTTGTCATTTACATATCAATTTTTGGATGCATTTGGCTGTAAATTAATATTGGCCATATTGTCTTCTTAATGTTCAGTGTTAGACTTGCAAGTAGCAGGCTTAATTGAACACTGTGAACTTATAATCATTTTCTGATGGAGTTCTTCGATTCGGATGCAAATGCATGGGTGAGGTCACCTAATGAAATTAAAGGAGGGAGGTGCAGGGGGGGGGGGTTGCAGGGTCTGGTGAATCACCCCCAACCGGCCTCTTCAGCCCTCTTTTAAGATGCTTTCAACATTCTTGCACCTTCTGTTGACATTGCGCTGTTAGATAGATAGATAGATAGATAGATAGATAGATAGATAGATAGATAGATAGATAGATAGATATTGATAGATGTTGATAGATGTTGATAGATGTTGATAGATATTGATAGATATTGATAGATAGATAGATAGAAAGATAGAAAGATAGAAAGATAGATAGATAGATTGCATATTTTCTTAAATCAACGGAAAAGCCCAATTCAAAAAGGCCTATTCAAATGCAGTTTGACCTGAGCTTGTCTGGCGTATGAAACCAAAACTTAAAATTGGGATTTTGTCCACTGCATGGTGGGCCAGTATGCATGTGTGGACTTCAATGCCCCCCCCCCCCCCGGTCCATCCCGCTCTGCTACCAAACTCAAAGACAGCAACTTCCTTTGGCTGATCGAAGTGCAATGAAGCGTCAGGTATTCCAAGCTGTTAGCCTTTAAAGTTCCAGCTCTGGGAAATGAAAGTCCGTTAATGATCTACGTAGTGTGCTATAGTACAACAATGCGCCACTTCGGTGAACTGAATATTTTTGCTGTTGATTGTGTAAAATAAGGGCATGGGCAGCCTGTCTGTTTGTCAGTTACCAGTTATCAATCTGCTTAAAACTCGTAGTTTCATTGCATATTCAACCAGTATGCAACCAAGAAATCTTATCACTGCTTGCCTTTTGTGGCATTCTGTCTGATTGAGCATGCAGCATATATCAGAGTAAAATGTTCAGTTATATAAAGGCAATTTACAGGGTGCCCACAGAAAAAAGGACAGTCAACACAATTTAATTTGTTTAGAGTTTATTGTGTGCCAAGCAGCATTATTGAACAAAACTTGATTTGTATATGAACAGTATTATCAGAACAGTCAAATTACCCATTATTCGCACCCCTTACTGTTGTAACCTTCTGCAGATAAGACCGAAATGATGCAAAAGCATGTTTGGTGCACCCCACCAACGTGTTGCCCCATGCAGACATGATGGAGGCCCTCAACTTTACTTCGAGGGTTCGGATATTTTGCTGGATTCTGTCTTCAAAGTTGTCCATACCAAGTAATTCACTGGGTCCAGCAGAGACAAGGGGTGGCACTCTATCTTGCTCAGCAGGTTTGTTTTAAGGCACTCCTGAGTCTTCTATGCAGTATGAACAGGTGCTCAACCTTGTTGGAAGATGATTTTGCCACAAAATGAGTTTTTGTCTGAGGCCATGGCATGACAAATTCTTTCAGAATGTTGTTATAAACATTTGCATTGATTCCGGTGCTCCTTCATTCCTTCTCTTACCAGCACCATAAATGGCAGAAAACTTCTCATCAATAATGAGGAAAACAGGATGACTGTGGTTAGCTCGGAGCAATGCAAGCACTTTTGCATATCATGCTTCCACTTGCCTTTAATACCTATTAGTGATTTAATTCACAAATGACTGATTCAAACTCTGGAAGCTGTTGTTGATGTTGTAGTTTCACAGTTTGGTCATGTGACAATGTGTCACATGACCAGAAAGACTGATAGATGGGCGGCAGGTCCAGTCCCATGTCTCTGTTAAGGGCAGGCTTGTGTCTTCTGATGTAGATGGCTTCTTTGATTTTCCTTTTTGATTCATGTTGTTCTCAATCCAGTATCTTGATGTTCTCCCAGTTGATTTTGTGTCCAGTTTTGTCGATGGGTGAATCAGTCTGCTGAAGAAAACCATGAGAGATGGTTGAAAGCTCCAGACAAGCAAAAAGTAAGATCTTTGTGTATGGAATACTCTATAACTAATATGAACTCCCAAAGATCAGGATCAAACCTCCATGGATTTATTTTTGCAATAGATCTAATACATTTGACTATCAAATCCACTCTTATACCATACTGATCACCAAATTCTTAACTTATATGTGTGCAAAAAAGAGCACAAGTGACTGTCCTCTTTTTCTGTAGACAGTGTCAACAGAAGCTGCACCACGCAGTTGTGGCCCTTGGGACGAAGTGCAGTTTCAGTCACATTTAATTAATATTACCATACATTGCATGCAAGATGTCATATGATATACACAAACTCATTTCTGAAAAAAAAAATGAAGCTTTTGCAAATAATAGCTCGTGATTTCACTGCCTTTCTATATGTGGTTGAATTTTAGGTCACGATGAGAAAGTGTTTTCAAGAATAATACTTTCTTCTGCTGTGTGAAATTCACAATTGAGGTTTTCTCTGTTGTTGAGCTATTTTCGTGAAGGTTTCTATTGTCATACATGTATATACATCTAAGCAGTTCGACAAAAGATAAGTTTCCCTTTTATACGAAAACTATCTCAAAGACCTCTTTTCCGATTTCTATGAATGTTGACAGGTTCATAGGCCTGAATATTGACATTTTACCTCTGTATTTGTAGCCTGATGGCATAATTTTGCCTCAGCCTCAGACCCAGAGTAGGGGGAACCGGGGCACATTGGGACACGTGGCACAATGGGACAGTGGGTTTTTATTGATTTCTGACAAGGTTTATGATATGGTAGTGCCATCAAATCTTGTAAATTCCCATCCTGGTGTTTCTATCTTTTCACGACCAATTACAGCCACATGCAGAAGTATGGCGAGAGAAAGTTTGTTTTCCTACTACTTAACTAAATTCAGAGGGGTTCAAATTCAAACCATTCTCTGGACAAACCACGAACAATGAGGCTTTCTCAATGCTTGTATGAATTTGATACATCGTAACAAACAGTTATGAATTGCTATAAAAACACTCACTGGTGCCTGAGAAATTGGCTCCCCACTCCAATTATGAAAATAAATAATGTCTGTCTGTCTGTCCAGCACTGCCGCAGATTTATGCTCACTCGAAAGGTATGTAATGACAATAAGCTACAAATACATTGTACTCACATAAAGTCAATATACACATTAAACAGGTCTGTAGTTCAGCTAACTGTCATAAAAATCAGAGAAGGAATGTTTGAGATATTCAAGTTTACTTAAAGAGGGTCTAGTTTTAACTCTTTATATGCAAATTAATGCATTTTTTCAGGATTTCTAAATTAATTGTTGTTAATCTAACCTCAAGAACCTACCTAGGAGGATTGCATCTGGCATTTCCAATGTCCATATATTATATAGATAGTGGATGGTGAGGAGACCAATATTGAGTTTTATTGGCCGAAGCAGTAATATTGGTCGAGGCCGTAGGCCGAGACCAATATTACCTGCTAAGGCCAATAAAACTCAATATTGGTAGCTGCTGAGATCATAGGGGCAGGCCAATATCACTCTCCACTGGCCAATAACAATTTTAAGACACCAATATCATTATTTATTGGTGTGTCATGTGACTGATCTCCTGCTACATGATTGGCCTTGAAATTTTGATGCAGAATATAAATATTTATATGCAATGTACGTATGTCTATGAGCACTTAAAGAAACCAAAGTTATCTGCACACCTGACTGTAGCTACCTATCTATCTACCAACTCACCTATACGTATTTTCTCTTTTGGAGTATACCGCAGAGAGGTATGTGCAGATGGCAGGGAGCTCATTAGGGCAATCATATCCCCCTTCCCTAACACATGTTTATGCTCATAGCTCATTGTTCTGCTGCTTGTTAGCGCTTGGCAGTCGTGTCATGTGACATAAGGTGCTAAGTGGAATTCCCCTATGATCATGGATCTTGGCTCAGATCGATACTTAATGAGATTGTGCACCATGGTTGGTATGGTAGGAACTGGCCACTGTGGTAAGACTATGAGTTGGTCAATTATTGGTGATCGTTTGTGCCAGTTCCTAAATATAGAAGAACTTTGCATCAAATGAGAAAAAAAAAAACCAAAACATTTATTTTGTTATTTTTATTTTGTGATATTTATTTTTTGATATTTTTTTTTTGACATTCTGTGATATTTATTTTGTGTTATTTATTTTTTGTTATTTATTTTGTGATTTATATTGTGTTATTTGATAAATACAATAATCTATCTAGGTCTTTTGGAAACATGTGCTGGAATGGCACAAGGCTGGGCAACAATGCAGAGCTGCGAATGTATTCGGATTGGGATTCCAGTCAGGCCCCAGCAGTGTCACCTAATCAAATGACAATTACGTTTTGTGGCTGGCTCTTAAGTGTTTTCACTGCGTCTGATCTGACATGATTTATCAAATGACCAAAATCGTCCTACACTAGCCATTAGGCTGGGCACATAGCAGCATCCTGGCCTTTCAATGGAGCAATTTAGCACATGCTTAGGGCTAATTCTTGATGGAGAAAACTCGTTGATTACAAACACAATTCATTACTGGCATTAGCAGGATTGCTGCTTGCTGCAGTGCTTGGTTCTGATGTCTGTGCTTGGATTGTCAGACTGATAGAGACTCCATAAATGGGGTAAATATAGATAGATAGATAGATAGATAGATAGATAGATAGATAGATAGATAGCTAGATAGATAGATAGATAGATAGATAGATAGATAGACTCCTTCTGAAGTACATACATATACAATGTACCTCTGTCGAGGCTTCACTTGGACCAAGCATGCAGAAATGAGATTTGTGCACCTCGCTAGTATATACCATCAATGCAAAACATAATTTGTCCGAATAACGTGTATGAAGTTCTGCTTTCCAAATCTGCCAGAGACACTTCATAGGACAAATCAGTGTGAGTGAAAGTTTTGAGCTAAGGGAAGGAGTGTCAAGAGTGTCACAGACACTAAATGGCAATGAAATGGCCATACATAAATGATAAAAGGGGGTTTTAGTCGGTGTGGTCGATGAATAATGCTCTGCAATTGGGGATTGTTAGAATGTGACATGGCGGAGGAGTTGAATATTGCATGGCCTTGGTGTGTTCATTGTGATGTTCGCTTGAGCTGTTCATTTGGGCTGTTCATTGTGAATGTTCAGATGTGCTAATGGGGGACTGGTCTGTTCTTAGAGCGAGCTGTTATTTGCAAAAGCTTCAAGTGACAGAGGCTCCCTTGGTCGGCTGTTGGGGGGACCCCGCTGGGAGGCTTTCCATGCTGGGGCCTGGCTGTGCGGTTTCCATTAAGTGAGCTGTCTACTTATACAACCAAGACAAATTGGGCAGGGTGGCTCTTGCGACAGAGAGAGAGGAGAGTGGGTAGGATGGGAGAACGAGAAATAAAAGAGGGAATGAGAATGAGGAGAATGCCAAAGAAGGAATGAGGAGAACAAGAAAGGAGAATGGGGAGGATAGGAAAGGAGAATGAGGAGAATGAGAAAGAGGCAATGAGGAGAATGAGAAAAGGAAGAAAAAGGGAAGGAGAGAATGAAACACGAGAATGAAGAATATGAGAGAGAGGAGAATGATGGGTATGATAAAAGGGAGAATGAGGAGAATGAGAGGGATAAGAAAGAGGGGGTGAGTAGAATGAGGAAGGAGAGTGAGGAGAATGAGAAAAGTGAAAATGAGGAAGAGGGCTTGAGGAGAAAGAGGGCATGAGGAGAAAGGAAAAGGAGGATAATGAGAAGAGGAGAATGACGAGGAGAAATGAGAATGCAAGGGGAATAATGGATGAGGAGAATGAGAAAAGGGAGAATGTGGAGAACTAGAAAGGATAATAGGGAGAATGAGAAACAGCGAATGAGAAAAGGGACCATGTACCACTTTTTCATCAATCCTCTGCCCATTATCCTCTTCCCCAGTCACTTCCTCCCCTTTTTCCCCCATTCCCCATGTTATTTTTTCTCATTCTTGTCATTCTCATCAATCCCCCCGTTTCCTTAGAGGTAGGAAAGGAAATGGGAGGATGGAGGGAATTAGGGGAATGAAGTAACACGGATATAGTAGAAGAACAGTGTGAACTGTGAACACTGAACTGTAGGCCTGTGGAGAAGCCGAAGGATCATGACAGATTAGAAAATAACGTGCAAGCACTTTAACAGCTGCTTGTAGATCTATAGGTGCAAGTATCTTCTAATCTACTATTTAATTTTATCCATCTACCTACCTACGTATATATCTATCTATTCTTCCTTCCCTTCCTTCCCTTCCCTTCCTTCCCTTCCTTCCCTCCCTTCCCTCCCTTCCCTCCCTTCCCTCCCTTCCCTCTCTTCCCTCCCTTCCCTTCCTTATGTAGTGTTGTTAATGATGCCTTGTGTTTCCAATGGAAGCAAGATTAAATCATGTTGAGACCATATATATGCCTGGTGATTGCTGGGAAAGAGCAATTAACTGGTCTCTTACTATCAAAGCTGTGGCTTCATCTGAGTAATCTCAAAGCCAGTTAAAAATTGCTATTCACATTTTCAAGCGCAATTTACCTTCACACCTTCCTGTCATCTGTCAAATACTTCTGTATGGGTCTTTTTTAGAGGGAGGAGGCACCTAAGACATTGTCAGAGCTCCTCAGCAACACACTCGCAAAAGTAGGTCAGTGTGACCCAGTTAATTTCGTTGCTGTGATTGACCTTTGACCTCAAGATAGTCAGCCTGTTTGTTTTCTTTAATGATTTTTTCCATCTCAGAAAGGCACCAAACGTTTTTCAACGCAAGATAATATTCTATTTAGACTGTATGCAAAGTTTTAATGACATAGGTGAAAGAGCACGATCAGGGGAGTTGTCATAAGTTTTCCTGAAACTCCTCCGGTAATACAGGCTGCAAGCAGCTGTAAAAATGGGAATGAGGAGAAAGAGGAAAAAAGGCGGCAAGGAAAGAGGTTTGATGAGGATGAATATAAAGCAGGAGAAAGAAGTAGCCCATATTAGAAGGGAAAGGAGGGGAAGACAAGAGGAGGGGAGGCAAAGAAGAAATGGACAGGACTTCGATTTATCTACCAAGGTCAGATTCTATCATTATTCAGCATTATTAAGGCAACACTCAATACAATATGAATTTCTCTTCCCCACCCCCTCCATGTCCGCCTTCCCCTAAGTCCAAAAGTGCCACGAGCCAGGGAGGCGGCTAAGCCTGTGACAATGGAGCATGCCTGGCTGGCTAAATTCCTGTATTCTATTCTTAATGAGCTGCAAGAGGCAGGCTTGTGTGATCGGCTCTTGGGGCTGGCTGGCTGGCTCTCTCCAAGGCATTTAACTTTGATCGTTAGATGGGATTGCTGGCCATTAAAGTTAATCCAATGTAAGAAAACAAACACCAGCCAGTACTAATGTTTGGGCACAAGTGGATTAAAGCAGCTGAGCAGTGTCATGTAACCATGGCAATCAGCCTTCCTGGGGGAGCTTCTTTGGTCCTACTGGCTGCATTCGATCCTGCAGCTCGTCTTTGTCCCTCTGTCGTCTCCTGCTCTTTCTTCTTTCACTTGCTATCTTCCTCTTCCCTCTTTTCTATTTCTAGTCCTTGCGTTGGTTGTATCTTTCAGCGTCGGTACCTGTACTTTTTAAGGCAACATCCTTTTCCCATGCCAAGAATAGGAAAATACAAAGTAGCTATACGTGTAGAAACATTACTCCTTGCAATCTGAGGGTTTTTTTCGGACATTTCTTGTGTGACTCAAGGCTTGTCCAATAAATTTCAATTTCAATCGTTATCCTTACTTTCACAAATCTGTAGCATACAGGCTGCTTCCACATGGCAGGAATGACGGAAGACTGTATGAAGAGCAAAGATTGGCAGAGTCTCTTTACTTGATAGCGTTACTTTCCTTTGACCTGTCCTTTGAATTTCTGCCTGAAATGTGTCAAATCAACTGTTTCCCAACAAACGAGTGTTCATTTCAGCGCTTTTGAGCTAGGAAGTTATATTTTTGACAAATGTAGTTGTAATCTATTTATCTATCTATCCGTCTATCTATCCGTCTATCTATCTATCTATCTATCTATCTATCTATCTATCTATCTATCTATCTATCTATCTATCTATCTATCTATCTATCTATCCATCAGGGGAGGAACCAGAAAATGGATCTAATTGGCTTATGGTATCATGCTGAACTCCATTTGAGATCCTCTCAACCGACTTGTTCAACTCTCTTGAAGCATTGGCACCTTTGCTCACTTTTTCTTTGCTCATTTTTTGCTGGAGCGTGGTAGCACTTGACTTATTCCCAAAACAGCAACTCGTTCTTTCTTGTGCGAGGTTTGGCCACGTGCGTGCGGGTGGCAGGCGCGTGTGTTGGGCTGGTGGGTAGAGGGGTATGGTGCAACCTGCTCTATTTTGGTATCGGGCTAGATAAATCTGTGTGTGTTAGGGCAAAATGAGACAAGCAGCATATTGGGCCAGTAGGGAAGGGTGGGCAGGGTGACAGAGGGTGATAATTGAGACGTTGTCTTGGGGCAAGGACTACCCTAAAAGCCAGGGGTTGTTAATAGATTTTTGGCCAGATGGTCCAAGGGTTGCATCTATGGAGAAACGGGGTAAGTTGGACAACCGGGGAAGCAGGCCAACTGGGTCACTTTGGTAATAGGCAACCAGGCGGAACAGGCGGCCATGCGTGACTGTCATGCTCATTAGGGCCCAGCAGACAGGCCATGTCATCAAATGTCACCCAATGTCAGGGATGTCAGTTTGACACAAGCAGCATGACAGGTCAGGATGACAGGTCACTGTGCAGAAGGGAGCACTTGTTTCCAGCACCAGGAGTGCAACTGTTGCCAGTCCCAAGAGTACGGGGGTTTTAGGGCCTTCTGTCAGGGTACCTTTTAGCCCTCTTGTGCCTTGTGTGCCCCCCGGCCCTCACCCCGCCCCCCTGCTCTCACAAACACCCCTCCAACCTCCCCTACCTCCCTCCCCTCTCTCCCCTTGCCTCTCTTTTGTACCCCCATTACAAATCATGAAGACCCCTGCTGCTTCAAAGCAAGTTTCAAGTTGCAGGTCTTGTCAAGAACCACCTCCAACATGGCCACCGACACCAGTCACAATGTGATATTTATTGTTTCGGATGTCAGTCTTAACTTCCTATGACTTAAACAATCACATTTCCAAATTCCTTGATTCGATTTACAATTTGATTTACCAATTGATTTATGATTTGATTCCAAATCTTAATTGAAGCAAGATTGATACTAGTGTAGATTTCACAAATGTGCTAACTGCTAAATGTCCCAACATTTCTTTGATTTGATTAAAAGTTAATCAAAACCCCGAGCAATTGCCAAATCACCCATTTCCATTTTTAAAACATTCTCAGCTTTTAGAAAGTGGAATATGAAGTCATCACAGCAAATTGTGACCTCATATTTCTTGTTACTGGTTTAATTTTATCGGTCTGGGACTTTTCTTAAGCCTCTTACAATTGCCAGGCTCTTTTTCTTTCTTGCCTTGATTTTCACACAGAAGTAGAATTGTCTACCTTTCGTTGTGTCGTGGGTAAATGCAAGGGATACCACGGACATGTGAAATTGATTTACTGATTGGATTATGGATATAGGCCTTCGTTTGTAAAGAAGTCTGTCTGGGAAGTCTACATCATGACATCATGACATTATGGGTTTGTTCTTGAATTGGGGTCCTTGTGCCATGCTATGTGCCCTTTCGGACCATGCTTTAATCAAATAATCATGCTACTTGAAGCGTTTGCAATTCGAAGTAAGAATTAATGTAGCTAGTAAGGCCCGCTAGGTCATGCAAAGTTGGGCCCAATTTGTGAGTTTTGTATACTCACTTAACTAGAATAGGCATATAATCTCAAATTTTATCTAAAGTGCTCTGTTATATTATTTAAATGTACCATAATTATAAGCATTTTATCCCAGTTTTCCCTTGCAAAATGACACACATCCAAGTCAGACTGTCTTGTCCAAAACCAAGCTAAGTTGCGGTCTGACATTTGAGTGATTGAACTCCCTCTGCCACAATTGTAAGCTGAACTGCCATTCGTGTCATCTTTGTATGTATAAGTGTTACTTGTTGTTTTATGTTGTATAGCACAGGTAGCAAAACGGTATGCCTTAACAAGTCAATATGGTATACAGGCATGTAGACCTAATTCACAAGACTTAAGAGCTGCGTTGATTGCCTGTTAAGTATACAGTTGGCCTTTAAAATTAAATTTTTTTCCTGCTAATATTTAAAATTATCTATCTATCTATCTATCTATCTATCTATCTATCTATCTATCTATCTATCTATCTATCTGGTTCATGTCCATCCAGATCACTATATTCATCAAATTTTTGTGTATTTTATGATCATCTTTAGGCCTACTTTTGTTGTTATGTTGACCGCAGCCTCTCCAATAACCTGCCCATGTATGTTTCATCCTCTGTAGCGTCTAAGCCTCTCCCTATCATCGCCCATGGCCTGCCCCTGCAGCTCCTGTTCTGTCTGAGGCCTGCTCCAGCCTTCGTTTTAACCTGCGGCGCCATTTTGCAGGGTAGCTTTTCTGTGGACCAATCAGCTTTCTCCGAAACTGATTATCCGGGGCCAGTGTGTGTGGGCCAGCCCCCGCCTCGTTATTGGTGGATAATGTGGTCCCGCGTCAAACCTGACTTTCTATAAATGTACATTACGCCCAAATTTCATTAGTCATTCCAATTTCAGAGTAGATACCCGAAGACACACGATTTTGCTGCTAGAATTATCCACAACACCATTTGGCTATTTACTATCTATCATCAGGGCACCAACCAGCGTACTACACCAATTCAACTATAACACCAGTGATCTATAGACAGACATACATGCACGGATCACCAGTTATTGGATTGAGAAATACTGACAGAAGATACTAACTTTATAATCGCCCAATTAGACTGATATACTGACGTGACAAGTTTGACTCTCCTCAACTGGGCATCTATACTTGCTTGAGGGAAATATCTACTTGGTTAGAACACCAAAGTTTCATAATTTTCACCTCCACGATTTGGAACCGTCTGCCCAGCACGATGATGACGGACGACTCGGTTCGGGTGCCGGGGGTGTGTTCTTCGGAGGACAGGCAAGTTGATGTCAAGAGAAAGTGCGAAGACTTCGCTGCCCTCTACCCCTTGGACACCGGGGCTGGCCAGAACTCTGCCCCCGGAGCCCCTGCCCCGCCAAGAAGCCTCTCTGACTCCTCTGGTAAGTCCACCACTTTTTATGCTCATAACATTCTGTGGAAACCTGCTTTTTTCTGAAAAAATTACACCAATTTTGATAAATTACTGAGATAATGGATTTATCATTTGTGATACAGGAGCCTGCAGTATATCATAATAGGCATGTACTGTTTTGATTTGAGCTATCAATTAAGTATGTTATTGTTGTGATAAATCAAAATTGATGCTCATTGTATGCGAAAAGCTGCATGATTATTTGGTCTAAATGTAAAACGGTTTCAGTCCTATCATAATAACTGTTGACACCTGATTAACAATATTGGCCAAGGCAGTTTATACTTTCTTGGTCTGTCTAGCGAATATATGATTCTTCAGGAAGGTCAATGTCTTTACTATGTCAAATGCATTTTGGTAAGTATCACCAACCCTATTATTCCTTCTCATACTTTCCTCCCTATACCCTTTCTCCCGGGGACTGTGTTCTTCAATTTAGCTCTAGATATTTGATTAGGACTTGCCCTTGAATTTCTCCTTTTAATAGCAACTACAATGTCACCACAGTCATTTTATCAAGCAATCAGTTAACTATTTTGTAGGGCTAATAATGGAACTTGGACAAACAAAATTTTACAAGCAATCGTGTTATTACTTGATTTGGTCTGTTTTACCTTTTCAACTTTATTGTGAAATTGAGCCCTATAGAACTTTGAAATATTCTGAGAATAACGTCTGTATCGCAAATCAGACCAAAGCCTTGCATGTTCTGCAACCTCTACAAGTGTGGTAACCTGGTTGTGCTACAATATACATTGAACACGAAGTCTTGTTTTTGTTAGTTTCGAAATTACTAATCAGTGATCAGAAGTTAACTCTCCATGCTACGTTAGGTCTACTTGAGATAGCTCTAATTCTCCATAATTACATTGGCCCCATTGTCCAGGGTGTTGTAGATATTTCTCAATAATCCCATCAAATTAGAGGCCCTGATTGGCAGTGAGTTGTCACGTGCAGGGGGCTGCTATTTGGCAGAAGATCAACGGCCAACTGAATAGAGATCGGCCAATAGAATATTCAGCCAATAGAATAGACAGTTAGTGGGAATAGTTGTACACTATTTCTAGAATTTACCATTTGGATAGGAGAGAGCTCAATTGGTCAACCAAAAGAGTGTTGGAATTGCATGCACGAGCTTGGCACGTGCCCCACGACGTTCTGTTAATTGGCACGTGCCCAATACAAATCCACCTCCTTTGAAGAAGAGTCAGTCTTTTGTTTGTAAACAATGTTTTGTAAACAGTTTTAATGGGTTGTAACAGAGTGACTGGTTTGTAACGTGGGCAATCAACAAATTTCTTGGAAAATGCAGTGACCGTCCCAAATAACATGTGTATACGTTCGACTGCGGATGGCATGGAGTTGCATTTAGGGTGGTAGAGAATTGAGTTACATTTAGGATGGTAGAGAATGAGTTACATTTAGGATGGTAGAGAATGTGTTGCATATAGGATGGTAGGGAATTGAGTTTCATTTAGGATGGTAGAAAATTACATTCAGGGTGGCAGTTGCTTTACATGGAGCTAAATTAGTGGCCTATACTTTCATAGGATGATACAAAATACATTGTATACCTTACGTCAAGTTACGCTCCCTGGTAATAACTCTCTTGTTTTAATGATCTTTCATCTATCCCACAATTTAATCGGTTTGCTCTGCTGCTCTGCAAAATCGAAATTGACAAACATTGTGACGCCCTAATATGTAATTAATTTAATAAATGATTATAGTTTTATTTAGTGTGCCGGATGCAGTCACCTCAAAAGATAGATAGATAGATAGATAGATAGATAGATAGATAGATAGATAGATAGATAGATAGATAGATAGATAGATAGATAGATGGATCCATTACTCCATCATCCTAATCCTAACAGCACGTTCAGCACTATACATACTAGGCCTACCAGCTCTTAATTAAGGCGGATACTTAAGGTGGATAAATAGCTTATCGCAGCACAGAGTGAACACAGCCAGCCTTTTAGATTACCCTCAATAGATTCAATTTACAGAGACCTGCCTCCCAACTATTGAATTTATTTACTGGAAGATGACATGAAGCCTGGTCTAAATAAATTTCTTGTAGCGCAGGAGGCAAAATTGGCCACACTCTTCAGATAGCTGGTTGACAAGTATTCACTAACCTGCTTACTTGGCTAGAATTAGATATAGCACAGGGCCTTATATGAGTTGCAAAGCCGACGTATTGAGCAGTCAGTGCGTCCACGGGCCTCCCACCACATCTATCTTCGCCGGATTTCATTTGTTTTAAATCGATTCTTATTGATCACGTTTAATGATCTTGTTTATTGCATTGCAGTGATTGTTTAATTAATCGTTATTAGCTACACTTAAAAGTTATGGGCATTTGTATTCTTAAATAAGGACTTACTTTAATATGAAATGAAGAAGTTTCATCCCAAGGAATTATTTTTGAAAAAGCATACAAGGAAACGTAAATATTATTAACATTTATAAGGCCCAATCCATGGAAATTTTAAATACTTTAGTTGACTGATGAAACTTGATCATTTTTTGAAAGTGGAGAAATGTCATGTAGTGGCCATTCTGGTGATGCCGTAGAATGGGACTTGGCTGATATTTAGGCCCTATATGAAACAGTCATTGTTAATACACCTTGAAAAACCTGGGGATGATATTTTTCAAACAAGATCGAAATGAGCGTGTGGCAATTTTCGTAACCTTTGGTGGAACGCTTTATCGGGGACACTCCATGAGTGAACACTTTGTTAACAGTATCCGCTCTGTAAGAATGGGTAACGGTTCTGCAGGAAAGCCACCCACAGAGAATGGCAATGGGAAGCGGAGAAGGGGGGCTCACCCCGGCATCTGGCAGGAGAGATTCCCGGGGAGAGACACGTGCCGCCAACTGCACCCCCCGCGGCGCCCCCTGGCCCCTTGTAAGTGTGCTCCATGCATGGAATAATGCGAAGAGACACTCGTGGAGCCCCTGCCCTTCAACACAGGATGATACTGTCGTGTTTACGGTGAGTGGGCAAGGAGTCATTCCACCAGAAACAACCCTCTATTAATTGATTCCTGGATTAAAAGGCCTGTCAGTCTGTCAGGAATTGTGAACAACCCCCCAGATCGAAGCTCTTCTAGTTCCTGGCATGGAATTGGGCTGTGAAAATCAGGAACCTATACCTACACTCATTTTCCTAATTTCAAGAGATTAGTACGACTTTGCAGGGCAATTAGAGGTAGATCTATACAATTATATGGCTTATGTCTTTTCAAAGTAGGCCTACCCCCTTTTTGCTATCAGTTTCCCCCTTTTTGCTATCAGTTTTCACTCATAAAATATGATTATTTATTCTTGCAACACATACACACTCAAATATATATATATATATACATTGGCAGGCCTGATTTCTGTTTATTTTTGATACGGTACAACAGTGGGCACGGCAGTGGGTCGCCTAGCTCAAAAAGGCATGGCTGTTTGAGTCTTGCTGCAAGATGGATATATATGCATTGCTTACCTGACTGCAACTCTCGTGACTAATAACTTGAGGGGAATTTCTCACGATTTCTCTTATTTCAAGTTGTTGAAATCAATGCAACGACTGGATTGTAGAATTTATTCTATGGCCTTCTGCTAAATAGAGCTGTCGTAATGATGAGATGGCAAGCATGTGAGACAAAACAAGGACACTCTTTATGACCATTGTGTAATCATGCAGGCCTACATGCATGCATGACAGTAACATTGACAGTTGTCATATATATCTATAATAATAATTGAGTATTTCTTATTTGATGATGGAATTTCTCTTCTGACCTTTGTGAAATGGAAAATACAAACGGAAGCTGCAGTTATGCCTTCCGAGAAGCCGATTGCACTGTCCATGTTCGTCCTAACTGCCCAGCGAGGGTACCCAGGGTGTTCTCTGCATAGTGTCCTTTGGCCCCCGTCTGTCTCGCGGTGTGTAGGAAGCCTTCAAAGCTTCCAGGATGACTTGAGATGGCCACAAAATGACCACCGAGTGCCCCGGGTCAATTGCTCCCCTTTCAAGTCCTGCTGCCTGCAGCTTGCAGGGAAATCATCAAGTTGCAGCCTTTGCGATTTCCATTTGCAATTTCTTGTTTGTAATTTCCAATTGCAGCTTGGATGAAACATCACTCTGATAGCCTATGCATATAAAATGCCATCAAATATCAATCAGGAAAAATTCAACTCGTTTTAGGCCAATATCATCGTAGATTGCAGCATTTAATTTGGAGCCCATAGGTATAGTAAAGGTCTTCCACCATCGATCAAGCAGCCAAGAAATTCGCTTACAAGTCATAAACCATATGAACTATTTCATCCAATAATGTTGACCCATCACAATATTTATATTGATTTGAAATTGCTAAAAACACATTGCAATTGAAAGAGAACTTTCCTGATACATTACTTTTTTGGTATATTTCAGATATTGTCAAGGATACACAGTAGAAGCAGTAGGGCATAATTGAAATTTTGCAACAATAACTTCCTTAAAAGAGGGGAATAAATGATTAGAAAGAAAATCCTAATTTTATGTTTTTGCTGTAAACAGCTTGAGTGACACTTAAAACCTCAGTTACTGTGGATTGTGAATGACCCAGCATGTTCTAATATACGACATGATCAACTCAACTTGACACCATGCAGTTTAGATAGGGTCCGGGGCTGGCAGACTGGCTGCTTCGCCAATCCATGCAGGTCTGTAATAGATGATGAAAAATGCATGAGCTACTGCTTGCTTTAGAGACTACTGGTCAGTGAGGCCATCAGGGCTCAATGGAACGCTAATGGACAGGCCTCAGCCAGGGGCCTCAGCCGGGTACACTGCATACACCCACTACAGGCCTGCTCTCTAATATGACTGACACTCCATAGCCTACTAATATGAATGTTTTCAATCTTGTGCTGTCTTGGAATTTGCTGCTGTGTCATATCAAAGGCTGATGACTAGTCAATAACCTTTGGTAATACATATGTAGATGGCACTGCCATTAAATCCTCACAGCTGTCATAGAACTGCTACAATATTTCCAATTTTCAGTTTAGCTATACATGCAGAAGGGAAATTCATATTTTTAAAATGTAGATAGATTGATACATAGATAGAACAAAAACAGACAGATTGCACTGACAACTGTCAAATCTAAATCGTCGTTAAAATGAATCTATTATGTTAAATCATTCATGTCACATAACTGCAATCAATAAATTGTAAGTATATGCTCACTGCTCGTGATTTACATTAGTCTCATTTGTTGATAGTTAGGATAGTTGGGATTTTAATGAAGATTATGTAACCTCAAAATTTGTTGTGAGTTCTTGCTTGGTGATCCATTTAAGTTGTTAACTTTATTTGACATTTAAAGCTATTATTTCAACATATTTACAACATATTTTACTAAGATTTAAAAACTTTTATATAAATATGTTTTACCTGTATCTGACATATATATTCTAACAAGATAAATTTAATTATGTCTGTTCTAGAAAAAATTAATGTGTTATTAAATTTTATACTCAAGGAGAGTCATGCATAACTCAGTTTGTAAACAAAACATGGGTTTTTCATGGCATTAAAAACGTTTTGTCTATACATTTTTAGAGGAATATGCCTTCATATATTGAGCCTAGAATGACAATTACAAAATATTTACACAACAATAAGTTAATATAGGGTTCTAATCCTTTTTAAGCAACGTTTAAATTAGGAGACAATATGGCTTTTCGAATCAATAACCTTTTTTTACATGTTGTTTGAGAAAAAAATGATGGCACAACCAACCAATCCTTAGCCTGGTTCAGCCAGTTCGCATAGCATGCTCCATTGAAGGTCTTAAAGGCACACACTCATCGAAATCCTACTTTTAATATGCATATCTTCCCATGAAAGAATCAGATGTTGCAAATGCATTCAGCTAGCATTTCCCAAAATCGGTGTTTGCCATAGATGAGGAAAAATTAATGAAATTGGCATTTCAGCCCAATTTTGTGGTCCTTCATAATATTCAGTCAGCTGTGCAGTGACGTAGAGCTGGGTGGCCACCCCCTCCCTCTTCAGATTGAATGGACAATGAGAAAATGATACTATTCCAATTTTGACCACCAAACAATACTGTGATAACTGAATTTGATTAATTGATTCTGTTATAAAGGTGACAAAATGAATTTGAGAGAAACTGAAACTGTGAAAAAAATTTCCAGAAGAGTTCTATCAACATCGCTGTCAATCAATATTTTGCCTTGTGTGCTTATTGGTTGGTTATGGGTTGGGTGGGGTTGAGTTAATTTGACAGTGGTCAATTTGCTCCATATGTGGCAACTCCAGATCGCATCTTATAACTCGATCAACTATTATTCAACTACCTCATAGATACAAGTACATAGACAGACTGACAAATAGATAGATAGATAGATAGATAGATAGATAGATAGATAGATAGATAGATGGATAGCTGGATAGATAGATGGATAGATAGATGGATAGATAGACAGATAGATAGCTGGATAGATAACTGGATAGCTAGACAGCTACACGTATATCTTTATACATGTAGCTGTCTTGATAGATCTAGATAGAAATATAAGTAGACTGGTAGTTAATTAGATAGATAGATAGATAGATAGATAGATAGATAGATAGATAGATAGATAGATAGATAGATAGATAGATAGATAGATAGATAGATTGTGTAAAGGACATGTTTTTTTTAAACGTTTCTGGAGGTTCATGAAATGATTGAAATCTCAGTCAGAAACTTTTTCTAAATTTTTTAAATCTATGCCTGTGTTGTCTCATTTTGCGATCTGAGCTTGTCAATTTTGGTCCTGGTCAGTCACTGTTCATTTTCATTTTGAGCTACTCAATGTGTGATTTTGGATGCAAAACAATTCATCACAGTTTTACATCGTTTTGATTGTTTGCAGGTGTCATTTCTAATATATTTCACAGCTTTGCCTATCAATTCCAAAGTTTATGAAAAGTCACATGTATTTGTTTATTGAAAACCCTGTCTCACGTCATTGGAATACTTTCCTTCCAATAGGTGTCGTTTTTCACTGTGCCAAAGTTATAGCCAAAATCGAAAAATAAAAGTAAGTTTTTAATGGGTTTATTTTGGACCAAACTTGCAAGGACCAGTATAGTGTTTCTATAAATATAATGCTTGAAGCTCTCAACTGATAAAAAATATGCATGATTGTGGCCCTTTAAATTAAAACGTGCATGGGAAATTTTCAGTGTAGGGTACCTTCATGAGTAAATTCCCTGCTGCATGGATGTCGTTCGAATATGACGTTCAACTGGCAGTCCCTCGTATCAGTGTCTGTGCTGAGCAAGTAAAACATCCCTCTCAAGGGGTAAATGTGTAACATATTGAGGACTCCTGCTCACTCTCCCATCTCATCAATCAGCCAGAACTGGGCTGCACTTGCCATTTATCTTCATATAGGTCTGTCTAACCGAGGATGTGTTATGCTAAGTCCATGCATGATATGATATTTTTCTGGAAGTGTAACAGCATCCAGAGAGAAGCAAAATTGAGCATTCCTGCCTCATCTCGACACAGCAGTCTGCAGAATTCCACATTTGCTATTTGCCTAACGACTCCTATTGTCAAGATTAGAGGCAGTTATGGGGAATAATCATTTAAGGCATTGTCCTCACAAGTACTTTGGCCTGTTAATATTTGCATTACTAAATCAGCCGCTGGGATTTTTCATTTTATGAATATCTGCATTATTTGGTAATAGCCATCATGGAAATTTACAAGTAAGATCCCTTTTTCCCATTCTCCTTATATTCAGATATTAATCTAATAACAAACATTAAGCTATTTCAATTATGGAAGTATAAATATTTTCCTCTGGCATGGCGTTTTATTTTGAGGCCATTATAGAAGGAACTACCAAGTTTCAAATTGTGTGAAATATGAATTGCATTGACTATATTTTATGTAGTGATATGGTGAGCCAATCTATTTCTAATTACTACATATATGTTCCAATCTAGATCTTCATGTGAGGGTAGTCTCCTTTGAGGCAATTTCAAAATATTGTTTGTAATGACATATTTGGAAAATCCATTATATGTAAAGCATCTCTTTGAATTTAAATGGAGATGATTTTGGCAATTTAAGTTATCCTAAATTTGATGTATGTAATATTCTGGTCAGTTTCTCAATTATATAGAGTGAAATTGTCTATTTGGAGGGGCTATTGTCTGTCAACGTCGGGAATTCCAGCTCCATCAGTTGATAATCTTAAACTTCGTCATTATTATGGAATAAATAAGATATAACCACAATCGTTAAACTTCATGTTTCCCCTGCAAGGTGTATAGCCCTAAATTAGGCCTGTTAGATTTATGGTGATTGGTTGGTTAAACTTGGTTGATTGATTGTCTCATTGCTTGGTTGATTGGTATTTGAATGACTATATTAATCAAATATAATATATCAATCAATATGAGTGGAAATAAATATTCTTATTGCTCTCACTTAGTCATATCATGTCATAATTGTTTTGTACATGACCACTGTGCTTCCGATGTAATTCTCCATTCTACAACAGCAGGAAGTGACTGTGTTTTTGTAGAATAAGACTAATTAAACAACAAAGTGGCTGACTTAATTTGCTGCTGCTACAGCAATGAACACTCATATTGCATGCTCTCTTACCATACAATATATGTTTTTATTACAGCATCATGTGACTGGTTCAGGCCAAGCAGCATAGCTCTTGCACAGTGATCATGTAGTAAATATATATGGCATGGCCATAACCCTGGCTGCATGTTGCCTCAGTTAGTATCAGGCCTATGTCCTAGCAAATCACACCAACTGGACATGTTTAGTTGACAATTACTCACTAACGAGGTATAATTTCTGACGTGCCAAAATAGTCGTGGCTGGTCTGAAATGATTTCTGATCACATTTGATCTAATTTGACCTGTGACCTCAACAGGTTTCATGATCTTGAATTACTGATAGACCACCCAAATAATCACAGAAATGAAAGTCACAAATGACCAGCATAAAAGACTATACATAAAGGAGCAGTGGGTGACCCGTGTCCACTCGGGATAAGCTGCCCAGATGGCCGGATGCACTGACCACCGGTTACTCTCATCGAGTGACCTGCCCTGGACAATGTGACAAGGCTTTGCACAATAGGCCACAGTGACCACACGGCCTGGACATTCAGCTGACCAGTACAATGGTCGCATATGCCATGGCCTTGTAACTTTTCCTCTCAAAAGGGATTTTTGAAAGGTGGATTGAATTCGACACAGTGTATTGTTCTCAGAGATCAAGGTGTAGTGTGCCAGCGCAACAAGTCTGTTGATATATTTTTGCCAATTTTAGATATCTAGGCCTATGGATTTTGCAATATTGGCATAGATTGCATTGCATTGATGATCGACTCGAAAGTTGGACCCTCGCTAGGTGCATGGTCCATTCGAATGTCTTGCATCTATAGACACCGTCCAGTTTGCAAACCATCCATGCACGGGCAGTGTCAGTTTATTTTAAGGGCATGGAGGCCATTCGAGGATCTTAAGTGGATTTACTTTGAGGAAAGGGGAATTTCTGATGTGAATGGCCCTAGACCTACAAGTCGCGGACAAGTCTTAGACAAGTCGTGGACAAGTTGATAAAATTTGGGCCTGTGCAGTTGTGCAGTGTGGGGTTGAATGGGGGCTGTGATTTCATTGGGATGCTCTTGATTCAATTCTAGGCTGGCGTTTCTTGAGCTGGTGCTCAATCTAAAATCACCCGGCTGCCAGGCATCTTAAAGAGGGCCAGGCAATAAAATTAAGGACATTTGCCTAACTTACTGGTCGGCCATTCAGCGGTTAACCATGTTTGGGCTGCCTAGCTGCCCTGCTACAGCCCTGCTGGTCCTCTGACACAGTACATGTGCTGCTTGGGCTACTGGAGCTCCCTTCCTCTAGTGTATTTTGGCCAAGATCCAATGCTATTCTAAATCATTGCCAAGCGCTCTTGCAAAATTCTGAGCGACATATTTGGGTGGAACAGTATAAAAATTAACATAAGACGACAAAACCATTTCCTCCGAACGTAGTGCGTACATAATTATAAATTGCATAGTGTATTAGTTATGTAGTTTAATTTAATCTCGAAAAAGCCACGCCAAACAAAAAATAAATTTCATTAAGATGCGGCAAACAAGACTGAACATTTAATATGTGATCTATATACCTAGAATGAAACCACAGGCAGGGTTCCCACGTGGAAAAGTCGTGGAAAAGCAAAAAATTGTCAGAAGTCATGGACAATTCAAATTTTCACCTTAATTCTCGTTTACATAATAGGCCTAATATTATATTCATAGGCCTAAAATTATATTCATTATTGTGGCAGTAATGTTGGACTGGATTGAAACGGCCGTCATGTCCTGAATCTGTTTTGGGGTACATCTTGAGCTTAAGGAGTAAGATTAGGTGGAAAATCTGAGATTTGGTCATGGAAAGTCATGGAAAAATCATGGCATTTCGATCGTAGATGTTGTGGGAACCCTGAGCTAGATTAGGGATATGCTTAAATGAATGGAAATATATATATATGAAATATAGCCCAAGAATTCAAACAACGTGAAAATGTTGGAGTTGCTCAATGTCTCCTGCATGACGGATCTTCGCTGCAAAATTTTCATTAACACTAGAAACAAATGTAGGCCTATAGGAATGTCACCTGATGTAAAATATGTAACTGTGTCTTGGCGAGTTCATTTAATTCTTCAAAACGGCGTTTTCTCTTGATTTTCAGCCTCATCCTACTTGGGGGCCGCAGAGGGAGCTTTCAAGAAGCTGAAAACGGACTCCAGTTCTGGGAGTACGGGGGCTCCGGCCGGGGGAGGAACGGGGGCGAATGGGGGCAGCCACAATCCCGCTGCTTGCCCCACCCCCGCCAGGAGAAGGCACAGGACCACGTTTACTCAAGAACAACTGCAAGAATTGGAAGCAGCCTTCTCAAAGTCACACTACCCCGACATATATGTGAGGGAAGAACTCGCCAGGATCACCAAGTTGAACGAAGCCAGAATACAGGTAGGCCTCTCGTGAATTCTTCTTGACATTTTGGAAAGATTAGTCTATTCTTACAGGACTGTATGATATGTAGGCCTAGAGGTGAAGCATTGGTTGACTAGTGTGTGCACATCCATTGATATCTTTCAACGCAATCCTACCATGCATATAGGCCTATTGAAATATGTGCGGTTATTGATGAAACCAACATTGAATTTGAATTTGAACATGATGTCGTTGTCCTACATAGAATTTGGAGGTTTTTATGGACATTTTCGAGAAATTGATTGGACTGAAAAGGACGAACTTGCCAGATTATGTTTGTAGTTTTTTCTTGATTGGTGATTAGGTCTAAAGTTCTAACAACCGTAAAACAATCTCAGTATAAATAAATATTGTATCCAGATTTTATTGACCATCATGCATGACCAACTTAGTTTAGCGTTTTGAATTGTGGTTTTAGTATAGCCTACCCTGCTCATGCAATCGTTGCCAATTTAAGAGACTGCTCCATCCAGACAAAGGTACAATGTGTCAGAATCTTTGTAATAACACGACTGTTTCCTGAAAACGACAGCGGAAATTCGACAAGATTGAAAGAGCAGAGATGCGGGCATGCGGCGGAGTAGCAACACAGAGGCACTTCCTAGCCCCCCCCCCTCCTTATAAGCTGACCGATAGCCCGGGGCACCCCTCCCAATCCCCATTCGCGCCCGCAATTTCCCACCCAGCTCCCCCCCCCCCCACTGGCCCCCAGCCCCCGGACATAGCAGATACCGGTGTAATTTTCGCCATGAAACAAGCAGGCTAATTCAATTACGGGTCTTCCATTAGTATGGGGTTACAATCCTGCCACACGGGCCTCCATAGACAACCAGGCCCGTGGTAACACACTGCCACCTCCTATAATCCAATAGCTATTACATTATTATCCATATTGTATACTGTCCCATTGCTGTGCTTCTCTGAAGCCTGATTGGTTTACAGGGGTCCAGTATATCAGCATATCGTCCTACCTAGGTCCTGCTACTGGGGTAACCTTCCTTTGAAGATAAACTAACCTTTCCCCCGAGAAAATGAAATGTTCGCCCATTTGCCACCCTCCCCTGCCAAATAGACAATATACATGCACGGGCCCTGATTAGCTGTCAAATTTGTTTTGGGCAAAAAGCACTTCAAAGAGATAGGTGGTCAACTCGACCCGTGTCCATTTCGCCCTGGATAGCCGGTCAGGGCCAGAGTGGATGAGGGCGAATTGCTTTCAGGAGAAATTCGCATCGAGGTGGAGTGAATACGCCTAGACCGAGCTCCTCCAAAGGGCTATCAAGTTAGAGCATTCTCGGTCTTTAAATTGTAGGCTACGGGTTGTGTTCAAATCTCGTGAACACAGATTTGTGTTAAACAATTAATTCGTGTGACAAATAACATTTTTGTGAACATTGGATATTGAAAGCAAGCACTGCCTGCATGGAGGGCCTGTATTCCATTTTATTGGGCCTATCTATCTATCTATCTATCTATCTACCTACCTACCTACCTATCTATCTATCTATCTATCTATCTATCTATCTATCTATCTATCTATCTATTCCATTCTTTTTATGTGTGCCCTAGTTTCTCACAATGCTAGCATCTAGCCCTAGACCTCAGCATGCCTCATTTTGTGGCCGCAATTTCTGCCTAACGAGGGTGTAAACGGCCGGGGCTGGGTAACCAATCGTGTTGGCCTTTTATTAGCCACCACCTCGGAGACTAAAGCAATTTTCTAAGATTGGGAGGCTACAATTGGTGAAATTAATTCCATAACATGCAGACACGGCCGAGTCAATTGCCAAATGTTTAACTGTGTTTGTTGGCATTTTGGAGGTAATCACGTTGGCCAGGCCTAAGTGTGCAGCTATTTAGAAACTACTAGAGCTACGGGCCAGGCAGTAAATTGAATTTCTGAAATGGCGCCATGGTGAATTGCTAACACAGGCCTGTCTGAGACCATGAATTTTCACCAGATGTAACTCCGCGTTGCTTGTGTTGGCCAGATTTTCTCTGGGCCTCGTCTGTCAGAGCTTATTTTCCTCTCTTCTCCCCCAAGACCAGCGGCTTTGATGGCAACCTAGCCATATCGACATCCAACTGGCTGCAAAGCTCTGGGGACCGTGGGCTCGTTGGAATGCGCGCAGTGACATGGCACTCACTCGTGGAGGGAGCTGGGGGGGGGGGGGTTGGAGGCTAGAGCACTGGCTCACACAGCTGACGCCTAATGCTCATGCCCTCCTCTCTCTCTGCTTCTCTTTCTGCCTTTAAATGCCTTCAGACCTTTCTGTCTTTCGCTTGTTTTATTTTGGGCTGTTTTTCCTCTCCTTCCCTTCCCTCTCCTTCCATCCCTCTCCTTTCCTTCCCCTCCTTACCCTCATTTCGTTCCCTCTACTTCCCTTCCTTCCCTCTCCTTTCCTTCCCTCTCCTTTCCTTCCCTCTCCTTCCCTCCCCTCTCCTTTCCTTCCCTTTTCTTCCCTTTTCTTCCCTTTTCTTTCCTTCCCTTTCCTTTCCTTCCCTTTCCTTCCCTCTCCTTCCTTCGGTTTCCTTTCATTCCCTTTCCCTTTGTTTCGACCTCTCATTTCCATTCCTCTCCGTTCCTCCCCATTCCTCTCCATTTCTTCTCCATCCCTCTCCATCCCTCTCCTTCTCTCTTCTTCCCTCTCCTTCCCTCTCCTTCCCTCTTCTTCCCTCTCCTTTCCTCTCCTTTCCTCTCCTTTCCTCTCCTTTCCTCTCCTTTCTCCCTTTAATACATATTCATTCTTCCGTTTTCTTCCCCTTCTATCTTTCCCCCAATTGCCCTTCTATTCTTCCCTCTCCTCTCTCCCTCTCCTCTCTCCCTCTCCTCTCTCCCTCTCCTCTCTCCCTCTCCTCTCTCCCTCTCCTCTCTCCCTCTCCTCTCTCCCTCTCCTCTCTCCCTCTCCTCTCTCCCTCTCCTCTCTCCCTCTCCTCTCTCCCTCTCCTCTCTCCCTCTCCTCTCTCCCTCTCCTCTCTCCCTCCTCTCCCTGCAGCACAGCCCCTGGCTAATGGTTGTCTAATATACGTGGTGCTCCGTCTCCATCTAAGAATCTCACATAACGGCCTCCTTGGCTGCCATGGCAACCACCTCCTGCTCCCGCAGCTATGCCAACTCTCCTCGCGAGACTTCTTGGCGTTAATGTTTGTGGATATATATATTGGCCTTTATATTTGTTTGTAGATCTTTAACGCTGGTATTGAGAGTCTAGGAAGAATCGACAAAAGCATAAGAGCTTATTAAAAAAGTTCTAGGTCTATTTGTCATAGGCGTAGGATTCATATCAATTAAAGTCCCAAAAATATTAAATTCACACAATTTTCTGCCCAAAAGTGCATGAAAAATAGATTTTCCAATTGGGACGGGGGGGGGGGTGCAGCCACTATGACATCATCAATTTTATTTTTTCGTAATACCATGTTGTGTAATTCGCAAATTATGTCAACTAAAATGGTCTCACTCTCTCCTTTGATGTCCTCGTTTCTCACAACACCAGCATCTTGCCGTGTGTTGCAGAAATGCTTTATTTTCACGACCGCAACTTGCGTCTGCACAGTAAAAAGTCTGATAGTTATCGGACTCCGTGGAAAAAGTTCGATGTCCAAAATTACAGGCATGCATGGAACTTTTGATGGAACATTGTAATTCTGAAAGTGTTTTCTAATTTGTTGAATCATGTGGGCTGTACCGGCGCGTGCCAGACTGTTCTTGCTAATTCTCTTTTCAAAGTTAATTCAAGGAATCAAGTCACGTAAATAAAGTGGCGTGTGGCAAATGACCCGTCTCCCTCTCCCCACTTTCTCTATTCAATTAGAGTTATTAGACATGTCGAAAAGACATGCACAGTGCTTTCCTGTAGGAAATTTGCGAAGAAACCAGAAAAATACCAAGACTTCTGAAAAGACCAGATACTAAGACTTCTAAAAAGACCAGATAAATACTAATACTTCTAAAAAGACTTTCATCATTAGTTTATTCAGTGGCATTCTTTTCTTTCAGACCAAGGCAAACGCAAAATGAAAATATGCATAATTTCGACTTGGAAGTTAATTGTGCATTTGACAGCGTTTAGCTTGGAAAATGATAGTCTTTAAATCTGAATAGACCGAGAGATGAAGAAATAATTAAAACGAATAAATGTTGATGCAAATGGATGGATTTGCCTTTAGCTATAATAAATTCAATTCTGTTCGGAAGAAGGGCAATTTATTTTTTTGAAGTAAAATGTTATAGTCCTACCCACAAACCGAGCTCATGACTCTTCAAAAACCAATCCTTGAATTTCCTTCTCCTGGAATCCACATCTCAAGACGTGTATTTGGACGGGCTGTTCTTTTAATTGGTCTGGGAGGCATTTTTCCCCCACACATTATTTGCCTGTTACCTTCGTAATCTATGAGAATCGCTTACAAAGTAGCAACCTCCAGTCTTTATCAGATTAGGCGATAAATAAAATGCTGGGCTGCCTAATTTATTATATTAGAGATAGCGCTGGCAGTAGTAGAGGGCGAATTAGCCCTGGTTTGCCACCAGACCTGACACAAATGCTTTGGGACAACACCACACCAGGATGCAGTGTGGGCTAGGGAGCTCATGCGGTCCCTTGCTTGCTTCATCAGTATGCTGTTAGGGTCGTGTGGCCCCGCAAGAAAACTGGGTTGGGGGGGGGGGGGTTGGTCTTTATAGACATTTTGGTGCCCCCCCCCCTTCCACTCCGTGTAAACGTTAGATCAATAATGCGTAGATTAGTATCCCCTATAAGAAATTTCCCATTAAATTATTTTTAATAAAAGAAATATGTATTAAATGAATATCGGGTTTGAGTTGGATTAAATGTTAGCTCAAGTGTAAAATGTATGCAGTAAGAAGAACTTTTTTTAAAGGAAAAATCATCCAGAGACGGTCATTTTACTCCCTATGTATAGCTGTATAGTGTATATATACAACCATCTTATACTTTTATTTCACAGTGATTTTGGACTTTAAGTTTTACTGAAGGGAGAACTTTTTGAGGGCCTCGGTCCAATAAAACCATAGGCCACACTCTAAAATTATTAGGCCCTGTTTTTTTAAAATATAGGCCCACATCAAAACAATCTCATGAGCACGATTTAGAAAAAGAAGAATCTTCATATCAAAAACCGAACAAATGAAAAAAATCTCTTAATTGGGTCTTGTCGAGATTTTATCTATGATGATATCCTGCACAAATCGTCAGAAATAATGTGAGTATGCAATAAAAAGCAATCATCATGCTTTGCTGGAAGTGCATAATAACAATTATTAGAAAAAAAGGCTCTTCTGTAAAAACCTTTATTAGGCATATTTGTTTTGGTAAAAGCTTTAGATTGTATTCGGGCACATCTCTAAACTGCATGAATAAACAGCAATTAGGGCGAGTTGAAATTCCAACCGAGTTAGAAGCGCAATTCTCGTCTCACAATGCCTCGATACAACTTCTCTAATTCCCAAGTTTCCAACCGAGAAGTTTGTTTCTGCAAAAGAGCAATTATAATTTCACGTATTCAATTGAATTTTCCAACTCGCGAATTTATTAGCCCTGGCATTTCGTGGTAGGGACAAGATTTCACAATTAATGCACATAATCTTTCAAACTGTTTTTAAAAATCTTACAAACTGTTTAAAAACCTTCCCTCCCAGTAAAAATAGCAGACATGTAAGAATTAAGAATTGGCATTTTAAAAAGGGTCATTCATGTGAGCGTGTGTTGTGATTTTCGTCATAATTATGGCACACGATTCCAGCTGAACGTGGTTTTGAATAGATAGATAGATAGATAGATAGATAGATGGATAGATGGATAGATAGATAGATAGATAGATAGATAGATAGATACGGTAGATAGATGGATAGATAGATAGATAGATACGGTAGATAGATAGATAGATAGATAGATAGATAGATAGATAGATAGATAGATAGATGGATAGATAGATAGATAGATAGATAGATACGGTAGATAGATAGATAGATAGATAGACAGTTAGATAGATAGAAGGGGCTTTCCGAAAGATAAAAGATATATGTCTTGTCATAACTATATAGGCCTAATATATAGATAAAAGTTTACCATTATTTGAAGGCAGTAATTATAAAGTGCCTTGGATCATCTACATGAAGTACAGACAGGTTTAGCTCTATATCTGTTTACTTCAGCTTGATGCCATTAAAAGTCTACAAGCCTGTATGCCTTCAGAGCAAATCGGTGGACAGCCCGGGAGACTGACAGATGAAAATGCACCGAGTGCATATTACGGCGTATCACGCGACAAGTTAAATAGACAATGTGCTTGATTAGAGATGCGGACAGGCAACGCTAAAAGGCATTTCGTGTTGGAGTTTTTGAGAGCACAAGTTAAAGGTTGATTTGATTGGTGACAGGCAGGGGGGGGGGGGGGCTCTGGCCATGTCACGGAATGGCCAGTCGCATGCATGCAGGTCCCTGATTGCTGGAGAGGGGGGGGGGGTGAGGGGTTGAGGTCTTGAGACTGGGAAGGTTTTCAGTGAGTTTCATTTACATTTTCTAACCAATTTTCTTTTTGGGTTGCAGACTAGAAGAGGAAGGTACTGTGTAGGCCTATCTATAGGCAAGCTATATACAGCTGATCGACGGATAGATCTGTGGCTGTCAGGGACTTCGATAGGCCTGTAGATATGTTGCACAATTTATCGTAATGTGAATAATGGCCAGCGTGCCCATAGAATCAGATGTTTTTGCCCTGCTCGAACTGCATGCTAGACATTTGAAATTAAATTATACATTTTGAAAAAAGCCTGTTTTCTGTAAGTCGGTGCTACCAAATATAGGGATGGCCTATTTGGATCATTCACTGCTCGTACATTGATCAGACCCGAGTCTGATAGGCATATAATTATCTCCACACTTGTTCAGATCTATAGAGCAACTGCGTCAGTTATATAACGGCGAAGGTGTTGGTAATGATGGAGGTCAGACGTGCTCCAAGAGGATGGATTGGGTTGGGGGGGGGGGGTCTAGTGGGATGCAGGAGGATGGCCAGTGGCCTTGTTAGGCGATGACTTAACAACCAGTGCACATTTGCAATGGTGCCACCCAAGCCTGTACTCGCAGGCCAAGAGCTTCAACCTGTCAACAATGCGCTTAGCAGATGCATTGTAACCCGCCATCTGTGGCAGACAGGGCCATCTGACGGCTGTACTGCTAACTAAAAGCCCCCCTCGGACTCCCCCGCCCCTTCAACCCTTCTTCGGCTCATCGGGGTACACCATTCGGGCAAAATGAACCCCTTGTCCCTAGCCCCCCTCTTTTGCCCCTCGCCACCTGCGAAGATCTGCCCCCTCCCCCGGGCCCCTCGCCTCCCTCCCCATATGCTGCCATGTTGCCCCTGCCACCAGCATTTCACGCCTCGCCCTCAAATAGCCATGTTGCTCCCAAAGTGTAACACTCGATCATTGAGTAATTATCAATTTTTAATTCATATTGGTCCGCATTTTGCATACTTAATTAATGTGCCCCGTTGGCAAAGTATAATCTTCAGTTAGGCCTGAAGTAGGCCTATTGAATATTGTCGGCTTATATCCACATGACATTTGATTGTATCCTCTGTCTGTTTTGCTGTATAAAGGCCTAATGCGTTTCAACAAATAGGTACATACGCCTTCTTCTTATAGGAAGTGTTCCAAACGACATTCTTAATTTTTCACTGTTGATCTTGTGCGACAATATTACAATCACTATAGGGCAATTATTTCAACATTGTCAGAATACGTTCAAAACTAGTTCAGGCTATATACCCTGGCATTATATAAGCAGGCCTACTTTTGTGGCATGACCATGGACACTCTTTTATATCAGGCCATATGAGATTGAGTTAATCACATTTATCCATCCAGATTTCTCTTTCCTGTATAGGTAGCAAAGATAGAGATTGCTACCACCCGCAAGCAAACCACACTAGTTACCACTCTCAATGCAATGAACTCAGTGCAATCACTTGGTGTCATCCGTGAGCAAACTCAATGCTTCATCACAGTACCATCCGTCATGAAATAAACTGGCCTATTTTAAATAAGCCTATACAAATCTAACGGGGAATGAATTTCATAGAAATAAATCATAATATCAGAACTGTGACAGTATTAATTGGCCCATTACCGTGCCATTTTAGAAATGATTTTCAACAAATCTTTCAACCGAGTCTAAGGGCATGCGCCATAATGCGGTTGGAATTTTATTTACTTTTGATCAGTGAACATGATTAGAAATCACTTAGCACCCCGCGGGCCCCTGGACACCTATAGACGCCTGCAGTGGCCTACTTGACTTTCAAGTGTGCCATGCCACCTGTCTAGCTACTCTAATTGCCAACATCAAACGGCAGTCCTTTCTTTGTAGTGGCAATAAGCAAACTTGGTGCCACGGGCCTTAATTACTGTATCAATGGCCCTAGGAGTCGATCAACCGTTAAATGAGGCCTGCCTGCTCAAGGGCCCTTCGCCTGACGTAACATTTTGATAGGTCCCCTGCGGGAGGCTCTCCAAAATCAGTTGTTCTCAAAAGAGATTAACAAAACAAAACACAAATAAACCAACAGAGCCGCCATCTTAATTGTAATTCACGTGTCGCCCGCCAGGTGGGGTGAAGTGACAATGGCATTGTGTGGTTAAGAAGCCAAGCTAAAGTGAATATAATGACCTGATCATGATTGAATGACGTGGGCTTGATTGGAGGGCTAATTCCTGAGCTCCCCTTTCCTGTAAACACGACATATTTCGAATCATAACAAGACCAAGATGGCCTCAACATAGCCTACTCTCTTTTTTCAGCTCAGCTGTTGGGCTTACTCAGTGGGTGACATATTTCTTGAATAGGGACAACTATTTTGAAACAGTTTTTTAAAGTAGAGCAATAATCACTCACTACCATTCTCCGCTTTAACTAATTTGGCCTAATTCGGCCATCTGAACTGTGGTAATTGCAAATATGCAATCAGCATCAGCCAACCATATGAGATGTGTGTGACACTATGTTGATTGAATGTAATGTATAAGTGTTAACGGTGTATATATTATGGTCAAATAAACTTAAACTTAAACTGCACTTGAAGATTTTTGAATACATATCTCTATAAATATATTTATATGCTAATATTATTAGTGTTCTATGCAGAGGCTAGTTAAATGACCAAAGCTTTCCTGTGGTAATGTCTGTCTGAAGTTGCTGCTCATTTCTATAGGTAAATTGGCTACATTCTGTAGCATTGATACATAGACCACACCAGTGAAACCAAGCACCAGGGCGCATCCATGGAGGCCAACGTAGAGGTTTATCCCACACCAATGATGTTATCCTGTCCTTTTTGAGGCGTTTTCCACAACTGTCACAGAACCAGGGAAGGATACCAAAATTTCAGGGAAGGATATTATGTTCAGCCAATAAGAAAGCTTTATGATATCCTTCCCTGCATGTCTTTGCCCAATCAAGCACTGAGTTATGATATCCTTCCCTGCCTGACATTGACAAAATCAGTCATGCATGTCCAAGAGTAAACAAATTGTCTGGACATGCTGCTTGCATGTTGTTACATAATGATAACCCAATAATTAAAACAACTGTTAAAACTGAAATAAAAATAAATGGTGTGGGATAAAAATGTTGTAACATGTCTGAATTTGTATCCTTCACTGTATCTTCACCCCTTAAGGGTTTCGGGAAGATGCAGGTCTAGGATGAAGAAAGAGGGAAGGATACTTATCAGCCATGAGCTCTGAATATACCACAGAACTAAGAAAAGGTTTCGCAGTCGACAGGGTTCGAACCTGTGCGGGCAGTGCCCATTGGATTTCAAGTCCAACGCCTTAACCACTCGGCCACGACTGCTTGATGTTTTTTATAATTTGATCAAAATTAATAACAATTCACACATGTTATTTGTGCCCAAATTATCACTACATTTAGCCTTTATTTGCGCAGGTATCACAGCTGGTGTAATGGCTATCAGCTCACAGATCCACTGAATCTATTTGACTGCAGTCTTCTTATCAATAAGTGTATGCTGAACATTTACACCTGCAATAGGCATGTAGGCCTATATATTTGTACTGACAATGATATCTTACATATATATTTCATTACTATCTTAATAATTCTATATATATAGGCAGAATATCAGACACTTTAAAATATATTTATTTGAGCGCAACTCATGGCTTCCGAAGGCAGCCATGAGCGAAGCTCACTTAGCGCAAGAGCAGCTCATTCTTTTTGGTGCTCCTGTCTACAGTGACTGCCTAAACAGGAAGTTCCTGTAGTTGCCACAAAAGTGGAGCTAATAGTTAGTCACTGTTTAGTTTTGTAATTAATTTAAATACCTTAAATATCTTCCAAAAATAGCTTTAAAATTTGAGTCTTGTCCTAGAACAACCTCTAATGACACATTTCAGGGATTTAAATCAACATGTGTATCCAACATTGGAAATAATCGTTTCCATACCCCTGATTGTAAGGAGTGAATACAAATTAAAAGTCAATATAAAAGTTAATGGCTTAAATGGGTCATCAAGTAAGAAATCAGATAAACAAATTATGTAACAGTCTTAGCGTAAACAGCCACCTCTGCAATAGCTATGGTTTTATTGATATCAGTTATGTAACATCAACAATTTAACTCAGTAGATCCAAATTTAACACAGATTAAATTTGACGGCTTCAGTGCTATCTATCTATCTATCTATCTATCTGTCTATCTATCTATCTATCTATCTATCTATCTATCTATCTATCTATCTATCTATCTATCTATCTATCTATCTATCTATCTATCTATCTATCTATCTATCTATCCCAATCCTTTAAAAAGATAAATTTACCTTCTGCATGTATAAATATAAAAAAATGCCGTAGTTCTATATATGACAATGATAAGTGCTGGGCGAATTTCATGGCAGTGCCATTTACATATTACAGTTTATCTATTTCAAAATAAAAAGAGGGCCTTATCTTCGAATTGAGGAATATGTTGACTGTGTTAAAATTAATCACTTGTTGGAAAAGGTTTATACTATTTTTGAATAGTGACTGGGGATGAACAATCAATAATATATTAAGAAATCAGATGTTATGATCTTCAATTCTAAAACTAACAGCCTTGTCCTTGTGTTTGCAGGTGTGGTTCCAGAACAGAAGGGCCAAGTACAGGAAGCAGGAGAAGCAACTGGCCAAGTCCCTGTCGCCTGTGATCCCGACCTGCAATGGAATGATGAGGAACATCTACCCCTCAACCACCAGGGGCTACCCTTACCCCACCCACCAGGCTGTCAACACCATGAACAGGTACCCCCAGATGGGCTCCACCTACCCCCCTGTGGCCCAGTTCTCGGGCATGGGGGGCATGGCCAACACTGGTATGCCCGGGATGCCCCGCCAGGTCTCCATGACAACCGACTACAATGTTAACCTCGTGAGTTCCCCATTTCTCAGACCGTTTTATAATCATACCTCGTTATGTAACACCAACAAACAAACTGCATGAGTGTCACAGCCACATGTACATATTGACTGCAGCATAAGATTCTCTGCACCCAACCTTATTATCCATCCAATAACTTGATATCCTTCAAATTTGCTTCATTGATTGAGAGCACGATGTCATGCTAATAAGGCTGGTTGTGGATCCTTGTTGAGTTAGGGCAGTTATATAAAGACGACTAGACCAAGCTTTGTTACTCAATAACAAGCAATTATAGCCTGCACATGTTATTACGGTATACGAAAAAGGAGTGCTCACAGAAAAGCTGTTGATGACCTCACAACATGCCTTATCAAACACATTAATAATTGTCAAACTGTCATTGAGCAACTTGTGACCTCATTGATACTCAGTTGGTCACTCGTTTAGATAACATTGGAAGTATATGACTTCATAAATTGCTAATGGGTGAAGTTATGACTTATAGAGAATAACATGGCATGGATAGGGCTATGACCTCACAAGAAGCATTCCAGTGCTTTTCTGTAAGCACTCATTTTTCATCTACTGTAATTACAGTGCCGCCTGTAAGTAAGTGAAACGCATGATATTGTGCCATTGCATCAATGTTAAACATCCTTAACCAAAATGCTTCTGGAAGGACGAATTCTCATCCGATGAGAGGAAAACATTTTGGGTCATAAAGGCCGATATGTGAGGCATGTGGGATAAAAATAGCAGCCAATTTTCTTTGCTGTAGTTGGAGTTAGGTATGGGTCAAAGTCTTTGATAAGTAAGTGAAACGCAGGCCCAATGTTAAAACATAGGGAAGGGTGGTTCACTTACTTATCTAAGATTTGACCCATACCTAACTTCGACTACAGCGAAGAAAATGGGCTGCTATTTTTATCCCACATGCCTCACATATCGGCCTTTATGACCCACTTTGTTTCCCTTTCATCTGATGAGAATTCATGCCTCCACAAGCAGTTTGGCTGAGGATGTTTAGCATTGATGCAATGGCACAATGTCATGCGTTTCACTTACTTACAGGCGGCACTGTACTATTGCTTAGTTTAGTGATCTTTAACTGTGAACTGCCAAACAAAAGGATGATCCACAACCAACCTCGGCATGAGACCATTCTCACGTCTTTAGACAGTGAATGGAGCAAATTTGAAGGTTCATATACATTGTATAGTCAATGAATGGCTAATAATTACTGAATGCTGAGTTGCTTTGGGATTGATGCCACGTAATGGCACCTTTCTAATGAAATTGCCCTAAAGACATAGTACAGTATTTTTTCCCAAGACGTAGTTCACTGGATCCACCTGGACTGCAACTTATTGGCAAAGCATCTTTTCTTTCAGCTATCAAATATCAACAGTCGGGATGTGGAAGGCCTCTGCCATGACCGAAGTTTGGCCACAGACACCTCGTTTTATAGGGTGAGTGTTGGTCTCTGATTAAATTGATAAACCCGTTTGATGTCAATTTTTTTCTACGTTTGGTATTTTCAATAGGTTCACAAGTCTTATGGGTTTCTGACAGGAAATATTCTATTCTATTCTATCCTATTCTATTCTATCCTATTCAATTATATTCTATTCTATTCTATTCTATCCTATTCTATTCTATCCTATTCTATCCTATTATATCCTATTCTATCCTATTATATTCTATCTATTCTATTCTATTATGTTCTATTCTATTCTGTTCTATTCATTGTATTATGTTCTATTCTATTCTATTCTGTTATATTCTATCCTATTCTATTCTATTCTATTCTATTGAGTAAAATTTCGAGATGTTGGTGATGTGCAAAAGATACCAAAATGTTGTCATATATATATATCGTCTGCAAAGTTAGTAGTTGCCTGTCTGCATCTTCAGCCTGTCTAAACTGGAGGTTAGAGCTAGGCAGGCTGGCAGATGCAGGAGGGATGTCAATTGCTTGAACTGCATGGCATTCTGAGGCCACTGGCAGGCTGCAGGGGGGGGGGGAGGGGGGGGGGTGCTGCATCTGGTGTTCCTGTCAAACAACACATTGTCACTTGATCAGCTACATCATTGCAATTTGCAGGCTGTCACTCAGGAAAAGGCAACGGGCCAACGACCAGCTCAAGAGAGAAAAGCATTCCCCCAGCCCAGATGGGGTCAGCAGGATTCAGCTGGGCCTTTTGGGTTGTCCTATTATGATGTTATGATATTATAGAATGGAACAAGAAAGCTATGTGCAGAATACTCGCCTTTCTTGTTGAGATCTTACGGTTGTCACTTTATGGATAAAGACCTGATTGAAAAATATCAATGTTCTCAAAATATACTTATTGGAGCCAAGTGGTCATCGTTTTAAACCATTTAACTGGACAAGTGTTCAAATCATCTCATGTGAAGATTGTGAGAACTACATACAAATGTATATAATTGCCAGTAAATATGAAAATTGGGGGTTCCATCGAAAATACTAGTTATTATAATCTGTGCTTGTGTTGATGAAAGTCATTATAGGTCTTAATTATTCCCCTCAGTAAATTTACCCAGTACATGGCGGCCCTTGATTCTTCAATCAGCAATAACTGACCATTGAGAGCATTGGTATATTTCCTGAAAATGAGATATCCCAATGGGTAAATAGTTGCATATTAGGCCTACTGGTAGACATGCTGTTAAAAGAGAAACTTTTTGTGATCTAAAAATAATGATATAGGAAAAGGACAAAACGCTTTTGAATGTGGAAATGGGAAAATGGATGTGATTTTATAATTTAAAACAAAAAGTTAGATTAAAAGTGAATTTCATGAAATTGAAAAATAATAATGGAAGTCATATTGTGGCGAAAGAAACCCTTTGATTGGAATCCAATTGCTGCTACAGGCTGTCTGCTTTTTGTCAAATGACATTCCGAATCATTAAGTGAATTTGTGAATTATTATCAGGATTGAAAGTGAATCGGGAATGAATTGGAACTGGTTATGGTATTCAGTTAATCTGTAAAGTAAGAGAGAGAATAACTCGAGCAATTTCACAATGGGCCAGCTCTTAGCCTCCGCCCAATTAGCCCGCACTCTTTCACTTAATAGACAGTGACAACCTCTTAGGTTTGAAATTCATAATGGCCTCTATCGAATCCATTAAGGGCTTGATGAGAAAAGTATCGTGTTAAGAATTTCTTTCTTCCTTCCTCTGGAGATTATGTTACTCGTTAAAAGGTTTTATTAGTGTGTCAATGTTGGATTTGAAAGAACTAGTAAAGAACTAGTAATGAATTATCCCCCCTGGAAGAATGATAAATTCGAATGCCAGTCATAATCACCTTTTTCAAAAATCACCTTTTCCAAAATCTCCTTTTCAGTCAAAATCACCTTTTTTATTTTGACCAAAATCACCTTTTTTTTCAAAAATCACCTTTTTCATACCAAAATCTCCTTTTAAATGTTTATTTATTTTTCCTCCACTTTAATAGACCAGAACTTGTTAAATCTTGTACTAATTGCTTTTTAACAGGCCAATGGACTTAGCTGTAGGGGAGTGCGGGGCATGTTGGACCACTTTTTCTATTTTTTGGCTGTCAATCAAAAACTTTGTCAAAATATTCGAAAAATATATTTACTGACTGACTTCTTAACCTTCACAATACCCTCAAGCCAAATCAAATCGATCTACTTTGTACCTATACTATATAGTTAAAAAAATTTTTTTTAATGGTTCAACAACCAACGTGCCCCGGACCGCCATGTGGGGCACGTTGGACCATGGAATAAAAGTCCAGCAAATTAAAAGAAAGTAAGCAAACACCACATTTTATTCTCACAGATCACAATACACACTTCTGAGTCATTGCAGAACGATTATATCTGAATATTTACCAGATAATTATATTAAGTCTTGTTTCAGCTACAAGGAAGAATAGCCAAATTAATTGAAATCACCCTCATATAGTACAGGAATGACTTTGGTGCTCTATTTGTGTAAAAAATTACACAGCTGGCATTTTGCAGATTATTTTTTGTCAGTCAATCCAGTTTACAATGATCCAACGTGCCCCAGCCATGCTGGTCCAACCTGCCCGTGTCAACTTTTTGAAAAAAATATTGGGGATGGTCCAACGAGCCCCGAGGTCCAACGTGCTCCGGTCTCCCCTAATATATACCAACAATCATTTCGAAAAATAATTTGAAATTTCTCATTTGAATAGTTCAATCATTATAATATAGGCCTATTTGATAATAGAATAGATACAATTGCACAACAAAATAAATAAATATGCACATAAATATAGATTAATTCCATACTAAATAGAAATCATTCACATTTATAATGACAAATTTAGAAATATTTAGTCGTCATCTATCTATCTATCTATCTATCTATCTATCTTTCTATATTTCTATCTATCTGACTCTATCTGTCCGCATTTTTTTTCTGTTGATTTTCACAATAAAAAAGGGTTATGATCATCATGATCAAGGCGTAACGTTTATATGATATTTTCAATTGATAATTATGCATTCATCTTTTTTTTTTCAATTGATGATTATACTATCTCCTTTAAAGTATTACTTGACTCGTTTGCTTTAATTATGCAACAGATATTACAAAATCTTTAACTACTAATTTCAGAATTTTACTTAGAGAGACAAAGATTAAATGTAATATCTAACATAATGCCGTTTTATAAGGTTCTTAAATAAGCTGATGTTTGGTTTACAAGTAAGTCATAATGTTTAGTTAATAAGACATATATATTGTGACACAGCAACAACTTATCAGTAAAATTTACCCTAAAAAAAGTTTGACTAGAAATTAATTTAAATGAAAATTATAAGCTGTGACAATAACCAGAAATATACACGGTCTAAATATCATAAAATGTTTTATCTTTAATTACAGAGTCAATAAATTGGTTATAAAATGTTGTATTTATTCAATTATTTAGAATCAATTTTTATAAATATATTTTTTCTAACATAAACTTCAATTATTTTCAGTGAAAACCCTATAAAAAATAAAAATAAAAATAAAAGGAGATTTTGGTAGGAAAAAGGTGATTTTTGGAAAAAAAGGTGATTTTGGCAAAAAAAAGGTGATTTTGTCGAAAGGTGATTTTGTCAAAAGGTGATTTCAGGAAAGGTGATTTTTGAAAAAGGTGAAATTGACTGGCCCCCATAAATTCTCCGCAGTAGCGATCTCCTGGTTCTTATAATATCCACCATGCAAGGTTGCTTTATTTCCTGAGTTTGTTTGAAATGTTTTTTCTATTTTCTCGTCTTTGAAAATGCTCTCTTTCTCTTTCTTCAGTTGTTCGTTTTAGAATAAAGCACAGGTCACCAATTTTCTGTTGTCCAGAACTGTAAGCATTTTGGAAACGTTGGCATAATGGGTCAATGAATTAATGAATGTGCTGGTTTTGACTACAGCCCAAGATCAGACAACAACATAGTTCTGGTCCATGGCGACCACACTGTTGATCATTTAGTAAAAACCTAATTGATTTAGCTGAATATCGTGACTGGAATTGCAGACAGGGAAGATGACACTTTATTATGTCACTGAATCCGGTATTTGCAGCACCCAAGTCATCTTGAAAATTACCAATAATCCCAAAATTAATCGCAGCTACTCCATTTCCTAAACATAAGACTCAATATTCTTTTCTTTGTTCTTGCAGGATGCTCATGAGGATGACTGGTACAACAAGAGTTTGACAGCATTGAGAATGAACAACGCCCACCCAAGCCTCTCTAACCCTGTGCTCCAGTACCAGACATAAGGTCTTCAAAAAGCATTTGACAATTTCAATTCAGTGAAATCACCACAAAACATTATGATGTCATGTGCAACAGCATGACGTCAGGAATCGCATAATTCGCAACTGACGTTATATTGCAGTTCCGTGTACTTACAATGACACTTCGATGAGCCGTGACTTTCTCACAATTAAATATGGAAAGCGCAATGACGTCAATTGCATAAACATGACATGATGATGTGTCATGATGCAAGAAAAAACATGATGTATAGACATCAATTCAATAATACGTCATTGCCACATTAGTTGAAGTCGGGACATCAGAAATAACGTCAAACTCAAGAAAAAAGACGCGTTCAATTAAAGGACAATGAATTATGATGTACTTATGGGTTTGCAATGTGACAATTAAGGAAATGTCATAATTAATATTGATTGATCTTTGTGTAGCAATTGAAGAATTTTTGTATTTAAAGCTTTATTATTCTTCTAAGAAAATAATGCATGTTTTAAATTTTCTATTACGCCTTCAAAAGATATTGATATTATTGTTTATTTCACAAAGATCTCAATTTTGAATTTTTCTATCGGTGTGATAAAAAGAACAAGTTATACCTACTTGGCTACAGTATATTGGCCTTTGAATTTTGTTGGTACCTTACAGTGCTCACAGATCACCTTTGTTATACATTTCTCTGTAAATAATGCCTGTTATTTTTCTTGCTTGCAGTCACAAAAATTGTGTATTTATATTGAAAATGGAATGACGAAATTTTACATGTCACTGTAGTGTATGGATGTAATATGTGCAAATGAGGGTTGCTTTCTAGTCATGATAATTTCACACCTGCTTTGAATAAATCCTGGTTATTTATTGGTTTGTTTGTCGGTAATTCGCTGACGTGTGTGTAATTATTGATACTTATTTATTTGTTTGTTTTACCGAGTGATTGTGCAATGATTATATTTGTGGAAATTTTGTACTTACAAAGGTATAATTTTAACAAGTACTCTTTTGTCCAACATTGACAGTGCAATTTCTCTAGTCACAAATATTCTACCATCAGACTTAGATATTATATTATGTACTTTTATTTAACTATTTATATATCTTTTATTTATTTATTTATCTGTTTTCTCATTTTTAACTCATTTTGCCAAAATTTACCTCCACAGCAACTAGGTTTTTTGCCTGTTCTTGCTATTAGATTAGATGTCGTGGAATTTGAGACGAATCGGGTTTAATCGAATTACAGTGATGACATACTTCAACTCTGGGTGATATTTCATGTCATGTTTTCGTGTGTTTATTGAGCTAAATGAGCTTGGTCCAGTTGCAGGCCTCAGTCAGCCATTGGTCTCTCGGAACTGTGCTGGTGAACAGGTCTGGGTGAGATTCAGAAAAGCTAATTTAAAAAAGAAGAAGAAGATTTTTACTAGCATTTTTTTTGAAGAATGAAATGTTTGGATGAACATGAGTGTTGTTCTGTGCCCTGGATGTGGCCCATCTGTCCTGTAACTCTGTATGTTGTGCATTTGCCATGTTTGATAGCAATGTGTCACCATAGAATAAAGTCAAATATCAAAAGATAAGATTTGTTTGTGTTTTACTCTGGATTTGTTAGTTAATATCTCCTTGGATAATAGGCCTAATAAGTAACAAAACTATCCAAATACGTGGTCAGCCCGAGGTGATAACCCCCATGTAAACTGCAGGTGTTTTTTTTGTACCAGCCCTGAAATTACGACTTTGCATCAGGACAGGTATATGAACATTCGACCGGTTTTTGCTTGATTGTGGTACCGACCGTGGCTTCAAAATATATCTAGTATTACCTACCCTGTACTATTTTACACATTTGAGCCAAACCAAAAGCACCGGCATATCAGCTGGATGTTAGAGCTGGGTCAAGGCTGGCACAGGCTTTGGACCATTTGTGCGTCGTTGCGGCTGTTTAATTAGAGCATTGTGCGGAAATCTGGCTATATATGCTATCATTGTGGAAAACCATGTCATCTATGGAGAGAATGACGTCGACAACGATGTATGGACCTAATAGTACAAATGCCTCCCCACCTTAAAAAAATTTGGAAACACTAGAGCAGATGATTCAATCAAAATTAGGCGTATATCAATTATTGAAAATTAATGGTTCCCAAGGTGTGTTATTTGAAATGGTATAAAAATGTCCCTAGCCCTCCCAAGAAATCTGCGTGCGAAGTAGACCTATGCCATGGACTATGGTCATTGTCAAAACTTTAAATGGTTTTATTTATCAAATGTATAGTATGTAGCTGGCTAGCCTGGCAGAGAGGCAATAAGAGCTCCATGCACCATTGCACAAATCATTGGCAAGATGACGGACAAGGTCATCTTTCTCATGTCCCATGCACCTCATCATGCACCCCATCATGCACCTCATCATCAGCCCATCTGGTTGGCTCCAGAACTTCACCCCCTCCCCACCTGCCATGACACTTGACACTGACTGTTCTTTTGCTTGATCCTCTGGTTCAAGGCGAAAAATAGAAAAACGACACATGTGTGGCAAATTGACCAGGTTAACCCTGTCGTGTTCTTGATTCATGTGTCCAGTAAGGCCAGTGTCCGAGTAGTATCTGCTATCGAACCAGGATCCAGGCCCAGCCAGAGTCCTTTGCTGTGCTCCTCTGAAGGAATCTTCTTCTTCCGATCATCATAATATATATATACATCGCAAGAATGTTGGCCAAAAATTCCGAATTTCATTTGAATTATTGATATAGGCCTATGTTCTCCCAGCTGAATAATATATATCTTGCTTGAGCAATTTCTAGAAACTGTTGGCACGCCATAATCTGATGACTGCATCACAAATCTTGTTGCAATTTACGCAGTGATGGTCGCAGCCTCAGAATTCTACGTTGCTGATAACCAGCGATACAGACAGAAACAGACATTCATAGATGTTTCTAAGAGAGGAGTCAGAGGACAAGGACAATGCAAGAATAATAAGAAGGGAAAAAGAATAAGAAAGGGATATTTAACCCCCAGGTCACTCTGAGGTCATTCAGGTGTCAACCAGAGGTCAGATATATCACGTGACAATAGCCATAGGTCAAGGTCATCTTCCAAGGTCATCCACCGTGGCTCAAAGATCAAGCAGATATCATAACAAGCCAAACTTGATAAAGATGTCATTTCCTTTAGCCCTGACCAGCAAGAAAAGAGCCGTTGCCTTATGAGATTAGGCAAAAAATGTTGTTTGTCATTCAGCGGGAGGCAATCTGATTGCGTTTTTGTGATTACCGGAAGCGATGTCGCCACAGCAGCATCACCACGCAGCCAGATGTATCAATGACGAAATTGCGCCCCATCCTGACATCCATCTATCTGTCATACATCTCTAATCTATCTTTCCAATCCATCTAATATATATACAGTATTTATTATACACGTCAGTCTGTCTGTCAAACGTTTTCTATATTTTATTGTGTATGTTTAAATGTAATGAAACCATGGTCAGCTGTGCAAGCAAACTAATGCTTTGTTTAATTTGTTTCTTTCATCATGTCAATATTTGCACCAACAATTTCATTCTGTATAATTATATATATTTTACATGAATGACCAATAAAGAAGTCTTAGCCTTAGTCTTATAGTTTAGGCCTTTATGTACTGTTTCCTGCCTACTACCGTATATGTATAGCGTTTTAAATGCTACCCCTACGCGTGGCTGAGTTGTTCAAAAGCACTCGAGCAGGATCTGCCCAGTTAACGTCATATCCCCCATGCAGGGAGAAATCTCAATATTTGTTGGGAGCCCACTATTTAGCGATGCAGATACTAGCAGGCAGTGCTACCTCTGGCATCCTCACTGAAACCAAGCAGTCTTGGGACATCTGTTACACTGGCCAAGTTTTCTTGTGGTGTCAAGTGAGAGCTCAATCCCTTTCTGCATGGGGCGATAGCTACTATATTCATTTTGAGATCAGTAACAAAAATAACTGCCCATGATAGTACCCCTTTGCCCTTCACCTGCATGTGAGACCTGCACAAGGGTATTTGTCACTAATACCTGCTGGAGGGTATCTGGCCTGTGACCTACTTTTGGTGATTGACCTTTGACCTGCAGAAACTCACCCGGTTTGTTTTCTTTATTAATTCCTTCATCTCAGAAAGACACCAAAAATTTATCAATGCAAGATAAAATTCTATTGAGACTGTATGCAAAGTTTTAATGACAGAGATGAAACAGCATGACCAAGGCAGTTGCCATAAGTTTCAGAGCCTTCCTCCCACAATAGAGATGCCGCTTGCAACCAAGCAAGCATCTCTAAAAATACTCTGAATGTTTCATTGTTACTCTGTTTTCGGTTTGTTATTTCAATGATCTTATTTTGTAATAAATCCCAAATAATCACTTTAAATCACGTGTTTGTCACACCGGAAAAAAATAATTCATTAGACTTGCATATTTTAAGAACCTGTTACTGGCAGGATTATTGCAAACCAGCCCTGCAATGGGAGGATGACCCCAAGGCCTGAGAATGAACAACGCCCACCCCAGCCTCTCTAACCCTGTGCTCCAGTATCAGATCTTTGAAAAGCATTTGACAATTTCAATTCAGTGAAATCACCACAAAACATTATGATGTCATGTGCAATAGCATGACGCCAGGACTTGCTAAATTCGCAACTGATGTTCTATCACAGTTTCGTGTTGTTGCAATGAATGAAACTTCCTGTGCAGTGAATTTCTCACAATTATGTGGAAAGCGCAATGACGTCATTTGACATGAAATCTTTTGCTGGTGAAGGTTACAAAGCGTATCTTAATTGATTTTTTAACGATTGAGATAAATACATCAGAGTTGGCATATCACCAAAAGATTAGTCTATATTATTATGTTAATTGTTTTACTTGTGTAATCAGTGCATCACCATTTGGTTGTTGCTAGTTCGATCCTCTCCATTGAAATCAGAGCCTCGTAGCCAGAGGTAGCTGGCAATGCCGGGCATGGTCGATTGGCCCTAAGCTCTTGGGGAATTTCCCTCTTTGATGCAAGCATGATCGCTTATCCGGCCAATGCTATTAACATTGTTTCATGGGCAGTAATCGAATTAGAAAGAGGGGCTGGCTACCCCACCGGAGTCTCGTGCAGTGGCTGAGAGCTCAGTCCTGTGGCCTGGCGGGCTGCTCCCCTTAATTGAATCTTCTGGACTCAGGACAAGAAGCCCAAGCATGGATGGGCAGGGCTAGACCGAAGAGACGGTTGTGTCGATCTGAATAGACCTGTTTGTATGTATGTGTATGCTACCACAAGGAACAAGGGCCGATATAGCTAGCCTTCATGCATATGCTTGGTCTCGAGGGCTGACACGTAAAATTTATATGTGAGATCTTATTTATGCAAGATTGAACTGATTTCTTCTTTAAGGGCTATTGAACTGATTTGTTCTTATATTACTATTTATCACACGACAACAGGCTTATATCACACTGGTAAGTCAGGCCTACAATCCCATAGCCTGTTGGGCAATCTGAATACATGTAGGTATATGATAAATTTATATACATTTATCTCGACCAAAATTGAGGCAAATTGAAAAGAAGTAGTTCAAGTGGCAATAATCTGGCTGGCACAACTTGCCCCATCATGTGGTGCTCCTCATACTGTCCTCATATGCCTCAAGGTTCAATTTGGGGTCCATTTTACAAGCATGTACTATGTACCCCATACTGTACCAGACCTTTAATTGTTCGAAAAATGAAAACTTTTTCTCAAATAATTATGTGGCTGAATTCATATTCAAACGCCTTCATATAAATTATATAGGTCTTAAATGATTGCCTCTTCCAAAGAATTAGAATTGAACACAAGTCCGTCCAGTCAGCATCTCGGTCCAACCCCCCGGAGGTAGCTGGCAGGTGGCCACTCTTGCTGGAAAGCCCTCACTCTGACTGGGGCCTCTTGTGCCGCGAAAGGAGGGCCAGAGGAGGGCCACATGTGCACACTATGCCTATGCCCATGCTGTTTGTCACACTCTGTGCAATAGATATATATATAGTTAGATAGATGGATAGATAGATAGATAGATAGATCGATAAATAGATAGATAGATAGATAGATAGAAAGATAGATAGATAGACAGATAGATAGATAGACAGATAGATAGATAGATAGATAGATAGATAGATAGATAGATATATGTATGCAGGCCTATTTATCTATCTAATATAAGTACAAATGACGGTTAGGCCTTAGGCCTACTTCTTCTTTGGACAGTCGTTGCGGTCGTGAAAATGAAGCATTCTTGCGGTTCCCAGCATGATGCTAGTGTTGTGTCAAACAAGGCCATTCAAGGAAAGAGTGAGATCATTTTACTGAAGATAAAATGTTTTAAGTAAATTTGGCCTATTGCTTCAACACCAGGCTTACTGTTATAGAACTTTAACAGTCAATCAAAAGACGAGGTTCCTCCCCAGTTCTTCCAGGCGTGACCTTGTTAACATGTCAGATTGTCACTGAGTTGCAAATTGAAACATGGACAGATGACCTTGTCACCCGGGGTCAAATCGAAGCAACCCCTCTCTTCTACCCCCCTCCCCCTTCAATGGTGACACGAATCAATTAGGCCCACGTGTCCCTCAATGTGCCCTTTTGAAGTGATGCTCATCTCGGAGGCAGCAGAAAGCCCCACCCTTGATCTTTACCATGCACTCCTGTCTACTGATCACCCGGTGGATCAAGAGGCGCGGTGTGTTGGCCTGGAGGGTGGGTGGTTTTCGGGGTAACTCTGGTGTACCGCCATTCAGCCTCAAAGTGGCCACAAGCAGCAATTAGCGGATTCTCTGAAAGGACACAATGTTTCCCAGCAGATCAAACAAATGATAAAGTTAACTACAGGCCTTGCAAATGACAATGTTTAATACCGCGAAAGGACTGCAGGCTGTCACTCAAAATATGGACTTCTACGAGGGAACTACATCGGTCAGTTGAGCTTAAGGGCAACACATTTGAAAGTGAATAAATCTGTATGTCACACTTTCTCGATAAAAGAGAATTGTGAATTTGTCACACTGCACTTCAGACGGGGTTTAATTGCTTGACACTGTTTGTTAGTTCGACGGTTGCAAATCACGACGCATTCATGAGCAGAAATATTGGAACAGCACAATTTTCGGTGACGAAATAATTGGTTTAAAAAAAAAGTATTTTATTGAAAGTGCGCGATCAGTATAGCAGATGAAAAACTTCACAATATTTCAAGACAGTCTAAACTTCTTTGATATATTTCTTATGCTTTATTAGGTCTATATCCTCTGTTAGACAGTGAAGAATAACATAATGACAATATAAAGCCACTAACTTGAAGTTCAACTTACCTTTCTTCAGATCTATCACTTTCAGACTAGTATAAATGCATTTGGAGGGAAAAAAATACGGTTGACCTGAGATTATTATATAGCCCCATACACTGGTACAAAATTATTCCATCCCCAACTGAAAGCATGCCTGTTTTACTCAGCCTTCCCGATTACCATAATCCCTGTTCTCCCATCCTTCCTTCACCTTACCCCACGATGTTCCCTCAACCCCCCCCCCCCCAATTCTCTCTACAGAGCCAACCAAACCTCTCGAATTTCGCCTGGGGCTTACACATGTCTAGGTGCAGTGTACAAATGGCCCGGAGCAATGCAAAACCCTGGAGAAATGCGGGACATCCTAGCCAGCCAGTGTAGCTGGAAATTAATTAGCCTGGCAATTAAAAGGCTTGAGACATGGCCAGTCTGTGTGGGACGAGGCAGGCAAGGGAATCCCCATCCAAAGCGAGGCTGTCCCTTGGGGTACTCCCCTTGCACTGCATCACTCTGCGTGTCTTTCTCTCAGGCTGTCACTCCCCGACTCATGCACATTGCCATTTGCCTTTTGCCAATCCTCTCCCCAAAAACTCCCTCTCTCTTTTGTACATATCTTTTTCAAGAAAAGAGAAAGTTTTCGACTTTTGAGAAAGATATGTTTAGAGGTCACAATAATATCTGGCGACAGAATAGACTCTAGTTGAACGAAAACCAATCATACAACTGACATCAATGTATAAAATACAGAATATACTAATTGAAACTTAAAACAAGTTACCATGCAAGCGTTAGGCCTACAGAAAGTACTGAAGACAGGGATTACATTCTTGGGTAGACATAGATCTATCGTTAAAAATTTGAAGAACGGTGCCATTTGTAGTGTTTGGTGCTTTATCTGACCGGAGTTGATCACGGAATTAACAGGGCATTATTGTTGTTCACGACAAATAAAGGTATGTATACAGGGGCACCTCATGACAGTGTGTTATTATAATGCCTATATCAGTGCAAGCTCCTGGTTGCACATCTTTTGTGACACTTAGATTCATTTTTTTATGCAACTGGGAGAAAATATTTGTTATGCTGCCAGCTGGGTTGCCAGCCAGCCCAAGTGTCATTCAGCACCTCACAGCCAGTTGATATAAATCATTTTTTTTCCCAGCCAGCCACCTCAACTGCCTTCTCATTACCTGACTGCAAATTTCATTGATTTGACGCCAAAAAATTGGATCCCAGCTGACAACTTTGCCAGAGCTCTGGGAACATCCTAGGTGACAGTCTGCCAGCCAGCTGGGTGCCTGCTGCATAACAGATAATTGGTATAACAGATCATGGGGTGCCCCTGTGTATAGAAGACACAACTGGTGTGTCTGATCTGATATCATCTGCATGAGGCAAATAGCTGCATGACTTATTAGACCACCATTCATGTTGCAACAGCACGTGAACATTACAGTCGGCGAATGATGAGTACTCACATTCAGCTGCTAGTGGACATCAATGACCTCACAACAGGCCTGGCCCCATCCATAGCATTGAAATAAGCTGTCAGCGTGTCATTGAGCAACTTGTGACCTCATTGACACTCAGTTTCTCACTCGTTTTGATAGCATTGCAAGTATAGGCTTCGACCTCATAAATTACTTATGACTCACGAAAAGAGTATGTAACATGGCATGGAACATTTCAATCCAATTCTGCAAGCACTTGACATTCGTCTATACTGTAATCGGACAATTGTCCTTCAACAGTTGTCCAGTACTGGACCAGTGCCGTGTATAGGGTCCATGGGGCCCGGATGGTGGCAATAATGGGCTTGACTGATGATAGACAGGGACTACTATACATAGATATTCGAGGCTACATAGTAGCATAGTTTTTTGGGAAAAGCATTCCCATTTCATGTCACATGTAAATGTAATAGAAGCCTACACACCAAGCCAATCCCACACAGGCACTAGCTCGATCTGTTAGCGCATATATTCCTGTTAGGCCTGTGATAGAATTAGAGTAATAAGCATTGTGCCTGGCAGAAAGAGCAGTTACAAATTGGCAAAAATTGGGCTAATCAGGGAGCAGCATTTGGTGCAGCGATCCTAACGACATCTGGCGGAAATCACAGCCACTCACTTAGAGCCAACCACACCACCCTAGCTAATGCTGAAATACCTTTCTCTGCTCTGGACATTTTTATCCACCTACCTGATTAGGCCTACCTGATCGTATATTTCTGCTCAGTCCACCATGCCACTGAGATGAGAATTATGTTCCTACTGGCCATGTATATGCAGAAATATGTGTTGGTTATCAACTGAAATGTTCATCTTAGATAGCATAGCTACTTATATACGAACCTCTACACTCCTGGGCAAAAAAAATGGACCACCCAAGAATTGGACATCATTTTGTTAGGCTTTGATTTTTACAGGATATACACATCAAAAAAGCTTCATTTCCTGTCAGTTAATCAATAGAAGCATTGTCTTAGTATTAAATTGCCTTTCCTCTTGACTTTTTAAGCAGAACAGTTTTTTGGCTGCACTTCTTGACCACTTTATGCACTGCAAAATGTGCATATTTTCCCATTTCCATTTCACTGCCTTCCAAAGCTCCTCATTGTTATACTACTAGGTTTGTACCTTCTTAGATTAACATCAGTATGAGCCCATAAGTTCTGAAATTAGTTGAAATCTGGGATTGTCAAAAATGGTGGTGGATTAATAATGGTGTGGCAAGCCTTTTCAAGCACTCTTCTGAGGTATCAAAAATCATGTAAGCTTCTTAGTATGTAAAAAGAATGTATCAGGGCCTTCTGCGGACCATTTGGAAACATTTTCTTGAAGAAAATGTAAAAATATGTTGTTCCAGGATGACACGCTAATGCCCACACAGGGAAGGTGACCATTAGTATTTGCTGTGCAACAATATATCGACTATATTCTGGCTGGGACAAAATATAGATATCAATCAAATGATGAACTTTTTTGGTCATATTGAAGTTGATCTAAGATGACAAAAATTTGGTTACACAAATGTGCTTTGAAAATCATTGAAACAGCAATGGGAAAATATGCACATTTTGCACTGCACAAGGTCGCCAAGAAGTGCAGCCAAAAAACTGTTCTGCTTAAAAAGTCAAGAGGAAAAGCAATTTAATACTAAGACCATGCTTCTGTTGATTAACTGACAGGAAATTAAGCTTTTTTCAACGTGTATATCCTGTAAAAATCAGAGCCTAACGAAATGAAGTCAAATTCTAGGGTGGTCCATTTTTTTTGCCCAGGAGTGTATATTAAACTGTTATCTTAAATTGATCCGAGTTGTAGGAAATATACAGGTTAACCAAGTTACAGGAAAGAGAAGAATAAGACATTGGACAGCAACTGTTAGAACTCTCGCTAGGCCTATCTTGGCCTATTCAATCTCTGCATGCATGACCTGTTTGTTTGCACATGGCACGTTTCTCCAGCCTAATGACATGACATGACCAAACCTTCAAACCGCAGCGATGTGTTTTCCGAGATTGACTGAGGCTCCAGAAACCAAACATTAAAGATAAAGAAAAATGATTATTAAATTAAGAAGAAATTAATTTATATATTGACTCTGGCATCTAACAAACGTATCTTTTCATAACAAGACATGGACCACTTGCAAGTTGCAAGATCATCTATAAAGATACAATAGCATTTGGCTGATTGTGGGCATATTAGTCCAGGAGCAAGCACCCTCCCGTGGATGATTTTTGAGGGCATGTAGAGACCTATGCCAATGTGTTGCTAGCACCCTAGGCTATCAAAAAATGGTTGTCGGCACCTTGGCAATTACCTGTGGTTGCCATAGCGACCGTTACTATGTTGAGAAAACAATCAGAAAATAACCAGACATTGTTATATTTAATGGTCATTTTTAAGAATGGAAATAGCAATAGAAAAAAATGGTCAGTTCAGCCATATTTAGAACTAAATTAGGCTATTTCACGCATTTAAAATAATGACACAGGTGAAAGGGGTTAAAGGTAAATTTAGGGTAAATGTCCAAAAATTGATAAAATTGTGATAACGACTGTTATTCTTTCACTCTACAGGAAGTGCATATATGAGAAGGACTTGTTTTTTTCACATGATTGTGTGCTCATGACTCTCCTCTACACCTTCCCAAAATTTCAAGCAGCTGCAATGAATTTAAAAGTCTTAAAAGGTTGCCATGGAAACCAATGTCATAATTTTTTGCCAAAATTGCCACATTTTGACATCACTATGGCTAAATAAGACAAATAACTATAAGCTCTAATCTAGGGGGTAAATATGGTAACCCCCACTTTTTAAAAAAAATCATTAAAAAATGTATAATTAATGATCACTTGTTGCCATGGAAACCATTTTAATTGAAATCTTATGAATGATTTTTGGAAAAGCAAAACAAACCTACTCTGGATGCTTTGTTGAGGTCCAATTTTTTGACATTTTGATGACTTTTTTTTTGGAGAGATTAACTATGTCTTGTACTAGTAATTAGAATATGACAAAAAACAAAAACTATTGCCATAGCAACAGCTGTATACACACTTTATTGTCAAACAAATCCAGAAATTTGATTCTTCTTTACATTATTAATTTCAAACCAGCTATGCAACATTTGTAGTGTTAGAACTCACAAACAGATAAAGCACTCAAAGACTTCTGGAATTTTCTTGTCATATATATATGCTGCAGTCATGGCAACATATCGCATCAATCATTACATTGTGCTTGTTAGAGCCCGCATGGCATCAGTAAAGTTGACATAGCATCCAGTTTATTCGGAATAGAAAGTTGTGTGACACACCAAATTAAAGCTAAGTTGCCACAGAATCTCAAAGAAAAATTAAAATGTGTCTGATATTCAATTAAATGCTTTTAATTAAACATTTTTTGCAGAAGTTTTGATAAGTTTGCAATCTAGCCATTCACAACACAGCTTGTTGCGGGGTGGGGGGGGGATGGGAGGAGGACTGCGGATTTTTGGTGAAAAAGTGTTCACAGAGCTCCAGTTGTTCCCCTCCCCCCCAATTATTTTTAATCCTTTACATGCCACTGCTATTTAAAACACATTTTACATCACAAACTAACTTTACTCATGTAGTGCACATTTCTGTCATTATATATACTAGAAAATACCCAATAACCAGAGAGTGGAAGAAAGGGGGTTATGCGTCATAAACTGGTCCATTTTGCGTTATGGTAAACGATATCCCATTTTCATTTTTGTGATAGTTGATCCCATGGACATAGCACTACACAGTGCTTCAAACAGGCCTTCATTATCTCGTATAGTTCCCGAGATATGGACATTTATGTATCTCTCGTGTCCATTAAAATATGAAGATTTGAGCTTTTAGACACACATTTTCTCGAAATTGACTCTTTTCATCAAAACACATGTAACTTTCTTATTACATAACCAATTACCATGAGGTTTGCGGCAAAATGCTCCTGAGAAGTTACTCTAAGCACACATGTCAATACTTTGTACGTACATTAAATTATCTATGTGAAAACTACTTTGCAAAACGACAGTTCTTTTCCTTGAAAAATTCTTAAATCTGACCTGCTACCTGTGTTTCTGAGTGAAAAGTCACAAGAAAAATTGCAGTTCCTTTAACCTAGACATGTTCTGGACATGCATAGTCCTTATATGAATTAGCTTGTCATATATTTGACCAAATGTATTCTTTAGGACCCAGATAGTCAGTGGATCAAATTGGTTATAAATTAGTATCATAAGAGGGTTAGATAGAGAGATAGATGATAGATTTCATACGTGCAGCCCTCTAAGGCCTGTTCTGGCCACTCGCAAGGCTTGATAGATGATATCCAAGAATGGATGCGAGTCTGCTACATGTTACACATTTAGTTACCCCAAGTGAGGGATCTTTAACTTGCCCATCAAAGACTCAGATACAAGGGGCCTCCAATTTACATCTCATCTGAATGATAACAATCTAAATTTTGCTCCGAACTATGTATCAAAATGTTTTAGGTTCATCAAATATAACATTTTGCAAAGTACTCCTTGTAGATCAATGCTAAACTTCGTAGCGCAATTTGCTTAGTTTTCTATTTGAAATGTTCAAAACGCTCACTATAAGATATCTGAATGGTGCACATGAACTAAAACAACTGTCTAGCAAAATAAAACATGATCAGGAGGGTGCAGAGGGTCAATTTCTTCATTTCACAATATCTCCAATCCAACTACGCCGATCCACTTCCGGCTCTACCCATGAAACTTGCTCCACCCTTTTAGTGGACCAGTTCGTGACGCATGACCAGGGAGGATTCCCCTGTATACAGGCCACTTCTCTTCTTCTCTTCTTCTCTTCTTCTATTCTCCTACTCTTCTCCCGCCTCCTTCTCCCCTCCCCTCAAGTGATAGCTCCACACAGGATAGTCTGGGGGGGTGGTGATCTGTTTTGGCATTCGCCAGCCCCAATCACCCCATATTTTCTTCAAAATACTGTGTTTTTCTCCCTTGGCCGTCCTCCCTGGATCCACCAATGCCTTCAATAACCTCCTTCTTTCCCCTTTTTCTTTCCTGGTCTACTCTCCCCTTCTTCTTTCCTGGTCTTCTCACCCCTCCTTCTTTCCTGGTCTTCCCTTTCCTAGCATCTCCTTTCTATACTTCTCTCCTCTCCTTTTTTACTGTCCTTCTCATGTCTCCTTCTCCCACTTTCTCAACATAGGCATAGTAGGCAGGGGTGCAGTTATTCTTTGGGTAGCCCCCTAAAATTTATTCACCTCCTACACATTCTACTTGCAGCAACTTCGTGAAAACGTCGTGATTTTGGCATAAACGTTATGAAGCAACATCAAGATATGATGTTATGTTGTGGCAATGTTGTATTGTGAAAAGATTTAAGCGCTATGTTCACGTTATGGCAACATAGCTTCTGCCATTCATTTTTATGTGAGAGCAGACAAACCCTCCACCAATTGTTAGAAATGTTTAGTTTACCTTGTGTCCCCCTTCAGACCGCCTGGGATATGACACTTAGACTAGTCAGTGCTAAAGGTACTGCATGCAGTGGCATCCCTATAGGGGCGCATAGGGGGGGACACATGCTCCCCCATAATTGGACCTGTACCCCCCCCCCCCCAGGTGCTCCCCCCCCTCCATATGAACTTTTCAACTTTGGCCAATATATACAATTAGTATTTTGAGTGCCCCCCTCAGAGAATCGCATACCCCCCAGGTGCCCCCCCCCCTCGAGACCCCCTAGTTACGCCACTGACTACATTTCCACATTTCAATGCTAGACTAGACATTGCATATTCAGACTTGTCAGTTATTACACCTAGGCAAGTCAGAGATATTACATTTAGGCAAGTCAGTGCTACAGGGTGGTCAAAAAAAAACTTTACACTTATGAATAATTTTTTGGATGACGCTCATTGTAACAATTGCTTATTTTTCAATGCAAAAACAACTTGTATAGCAAAGAATAACTCTTTTAGAGACAATTTATTCATTCAGAGGTCCTTTTGGACTGATGACTTTTCTGCAGTGGGCCTAAATGATGCCGAGGTGTCAAAAATGTAACTTTGTGTTCGTTTTTCCCATACAAATGTAATGGATGTCTTTATTGGGCAACTAAGGTCTGTGGTGTCTTGCAGGGATCTGCCTCTAAGTTTGCCCATCCAGAATAATCACATTGATTAAGATCTTGGTCTTTGCCTGCATGGGTTCGACTCCCGGTTGGGGAACCCGAAATTTTCAGTGTACCTTTATGAGCAAAATCCCAGCTGGATGTCGTTCGGATGAGACGTTAAATTGGCGGCCCCTTGTATCAGTGTCTGTGCTGGGCAAGTAAAAGATCCTTCACATGGGGTAAATGTGTAACATGTTGAGGACTCCTGCTCTCTCTCTCTCATCTCATCAATCAACCCTCGTGAGCGCCCAGAACTGGGCTTAGAGGGCTGCACTTACCATATCTATCTATCTATCTATCTATCTATCTATCTTGAGATAACAGGGGCCATATTGTCCCGCTGAGAAATTTGACAGAGCGAACCTTGATCCAGTTCTGGGCTTTCCAAGGGAGTGTGGCTGATGCCGCGTCTTGTTTGAAGATCAAATTATCTGTGGCACTGTATGTCTTATCTATCCAGGGCTTTAGATGCTCTTTCAAGATGTTAATATGTACTTTTCATGTGATTTTAACACTTTGATCATCCACCTTCAGACGGCTTTGCTTTAAAATCTTATAATGGCCATAGTGAAGTCTGAACTTGCCCTAGCACCTTCTGGTTTGTGCTGAATTGTGCCTCTGTCTTCTCAATCTCATTTTATGTTGTATCTATTTTGTCCTGTGAAGCTCAGTAGCTTCAAAATTGCTGATGGGCCATGAACAACCCAGAGAAGTAAAAACGCAGGAGCACTCCCGGCTACCATTTTGTCTGCTATCAAAAAAGTAATGAACTGTTTTGATTATTAACCAATTTTCCAAAGATCTTACATACTTGGCTCGTATGCACAATTAGTACCCAGACATTGACTCAGTCATAGCAGCCTGGAAAATGAAATATCAACTGTAAAGTTTTTTTTTGATCACCCTGTAGATATTAGATCTTGCAATATCTAGGCCTCTCCCCATCTCCACTCTCCTTCTCAACCACTCCCCAACTCAAATCTGATTGAATCTGGCTTACGAAATTCGGGCAAATATTGCCAGTCCTCCCAAAAAGTTTGTTTGCTTTATGCCTATATATACCTCTCTGTAATCTCTTGTTACAAAATCTATCTGATCCATCCTCTATGCAATATGGGATATACTTTAATTTTTTGATCATTTTTGTGCATCATTGGACATGGATGAACTGAAGATTTGCCCCCTAAGCATGTTCATCATAAAAGTTAATATTCCAAATGAAGGTCTAATTACATATCTTTTTTTTTTTCAAATTTGACACATTCACATAGATCTTGCCATATTGAAAAAAAATGAGTGGTTGCATTGCTTACTGAAAAGTAAGTCAATCTCAATGCGACTCAATACAAATTAAAAAAGGCACACCTTATTACTTCCGATTTATATGAAACGTTTCAGAAATATTGGGGTACACCGTGAAGGGAAGTGTACAAAGTTACAGCCCTGTAGCTTAAGAATTAAGAAAGTTATGATCAATTGGAGTCATCGCATATCTTGAAAATATGAAGTTGTCATTTAGAGGTGTTGGGCCAGTAGGCCTATGTGCTGTAGTTGGCTATTTGGTTGCCATGGACACCAAACCAGTTATAGTCTTGATTAATTACTTTATCTAAAAGTTAAATTTGGTGGTTTGAGTAAATCTATGAACTTTATAGAGATTGCTGGACAATGACTGGTTAAATTATTTAAATCTTATGATACAATGACAAAAATCACATTTTCTAGTTTCCATGACAACCACATATTTTTTTTTTGATAATTATAAGAAAAGCCATAGTACACATTAGACCCATATTCAATGCCATTCCTATTTTTTCTTACTGACTGGACACGTATGAAGAGGAAACTGTTTAATATACATGTACTATAAGTGTCAACTTACAGTCAAAGAACAGAAAATAAGTACTTCCTCAGGTTTCCATGGTAATTTTAACTATGAAAACTTTGTAAAATGCAAGAAGTGGGGTGTCATTTTAATGCCAGCGAACAGGGCATTAATATGTGCTGAACTTGATAGAGATTGACATTATTTTATAGGAGCCTGGCATATTACATTTCACTGTAGTGAGTAAAAATCAATAAATTCCAGTAAAAAACGTTCCATATGCAAATTAGGCTGACCTTTAAATGTAAAATAATTATTCTTGTTAAAAAGCCCTCACCTGGTTGCATAAAGTATTAACATTTTTTAAACCAATTCCAAGTTGATTTGTGTGCTATACCCAGATATCTGATTAAATTGTGTCACCAATTTTGAAACTGTTTACTACATTTAACTGGTTGCTATGGCAACCATGGGCAATTGCCAAACTGCCGACAATCAGTTTTAGACACCCCAGGCCCTATAGATTCCATTGGTATATGTCGGCAACCCCCCTCAAAAAACGACCTACCAAGCCCAGAAATGGTGTGCTTGCTCCTGGACTATATAGGCCTATCTTAGTCAAGAACCTTTTTGTCTCATAAATCTGCACTGTCTTCGTGCAGCTATTCACAATATTAAAATGGCATTCCTGTGGGCTGTGGCGCATGTACTTTTGGATCATATCATTCATATCATTGTTTTTGGAACGTCCACAGGCTCTGTGCAGATAAAAAAAAAATCAGTTTCGGTAGAATTCACAGATCTTGTTTGTATGAGTAACCCCATTAGTAATGGATGTACTAAGGCTTAACAAAGAAATGAGCAATAAAAACCGGGGAGTGTGCAAAGTGGCACTGTCATGCGCAAAGTGGGTGGTACCTGGGGGTGCTTCTGACCTCCTACCCTTTTAGGGAATACTGCGAAGTAGCAGGAGAGGAACAGGGCCAAAGAGGGCAAAGGGAGGACCAGAGAGCTGTCACCGCGCTTGTTTTGAGGTCCTGAGGGATGTTGCAAACACGTTGCAAACACGTTGCATTAGTTCCAGTTGGTGGCCACGCTCCGGCTAACACATCCACGGCGACGTTTGGGCCGATCTGAAGCAGAATAATTCATGGGAAAGCGAGGTGTTGAGCGGAGAGAAGGGCTAATAGTGACAACTCCCTTTTGGTCACCCCAAGAAGAGGAAGGGGGGGGGGGGCTCTTGGAAATGGAGGGGGTTTGCCTGGTCTGTCTTTAAAGTAGTGTCTCCTGTATAAATAAGGAACTCAGTCTGAGGTTAGGCTTGCCTTAATTGTGTATCCATTTTCTCTGAAATGTGACTGCTCTTTTTTTAAAAGAATATATATATCATCTAAATCTGAATCTCCCAGAGTATATATACACTAATGTGGCAAGATTAAGATTAAGTTCTCACAATCTAAAACATAGGCTGCGCAGCAGCAAACCTTCACCTATCGCATAACACCTTTAGAAGATTACAATTACTCCATAAAATTGGTGTGTCCACCAAATTGCATGTAGGTATGTAATAGTGGGCGAGTTGTGGCCTTCAATAATCTCTATTTCCGGCCATCTGCCCATCTGCTTGCCAGAGTTTGAAAACCAGGGAAAGACCTTATTAGACTAATATACGAATATTATGGTACAGTTTCAGGAATGTACGAAGTATAGCTTATGTGCTGTCGGTTGGAAACCCAAAAATATAACGCTGTCATATTTTTCTCACATTTTTCTAATCATTCCAAAAGTGTTAAATACATACCAAAAAGCACTGCTATATTGTATAGCTGATATGTGTGGAAAATTTCATTGCAATAGTGGGCAAGTACTTTACCTTAAATCTTGATAGAATAGCTAATTGAAATCGAAAAAGTTTGGCCAAAATTAAAACAGGGCAAAAAGTATTAAAAAATAAATGTATGAACAGAAAAATTCAGAAAAAGTGAATAGAATGCCTTAAAAATGATAGAAGAACCCCAAGAAATAACTTTAAAGCTGAATGCGCTCACAAAAAAAGTTGCCATAAGATTATAATAGGGGGGCTTCTCGCCCGATGGGTGGGGTAAGAAGGCCATTTTATATTTTTTACAAAAAGGGCCATAACTCCTTTATTAAAATTGGTAGACATCTGTTTCACTAGTTATAAGTAGAGTCAAGTGATCCCTTCCTGACAACATAAGCATTTAAATAATCTACCACGAAAAGTAGGTCAAATCACACCTCCAAGTTAAGGGGGGCTGCATGCCCCGCGCTACTCTAGAATATCTATCGATGAGACCATCGAAATGCACAACTAGACCATAGGCCATATCTGTATCAAAACTCGTTCTCGTACATGCAATAGTGGCCTGCAAACGAACAAAAATAATTTTTATATATTTTTAATAATTATTTCAATAAGTATGGAATATCTATCCGTCAGACCATCAAGAGGCACAACTAGACCATAGGGGGTCTATGTGTACCAAATTTCATCCATGTATATTCTATAGAAGCCAAGTGCTGGCCAGGAAACGATCTGTCCGCCGCTGCCCGCCCACCCGTCCGCCCGGCAGACGGACAACATTTTACCCAAGTGATAACAATACCTTAGAACTTTGAACTTCGTTCGCGTGAAAAGTGTGACACGGGTGACATTGAACACCATAAAATGTGAAATTTTGAGTCAGCATTAATGATTCAATGAGGTGGTTGCACAATTCCTTTGAACCAGCATAGCTTTAAAGTTATGATAATCTGTTGACGCATGTATCTAAATGTTATACATATATATATATATATTATCAGAAATATTTGAAATTTTGTTTAGCCCACCAAGGCCAACATCCCACTTACTGTACTGGTATAATGAGACAATGTGAAACGTCAGTTGTCCCTCTTTCTAAAGGTCCAATATTTGATTGGACCATTTTCAGGTTATCTGAAGGCGTAAAACCTTGAACTGGTATATCATTCCTGATGGAAAGTGTTTTCAATTATCAATTATAATATACAAACATCCATTAATTGGTGGAGTGGAAGACAGAAGGAAATAACCAGATAGAAACGTCTGAGGAAAGAGGAAATGATAAAGAAATTGGCAAAGACAAAGTAAGTCAAGAATGAGCTAAAACAAAAACCTACTTTCCTGTTTTTGCAAAACAAGTTAGTGATGGATGTGAAATTCTGCCAACACTGGGGGTACACTACTTAGACAACCTATATACCTTGTATGAGTGACGGCAGCCATGAGCGTAGCTCACTTAGCACAATGACAGACACATTTCTGTGCAGTGCTCTTGTCCACAGTGGATGCCTAAACAGGAAGTACCTGTAACTCCATGCAAAAAAGTGGAGCTATATATACCAGTAGAGTCACAGTTAAGCTGATTACAAGAAGTGAATAAAAATGAAATTTCAAATTTTAAAAATGGATCACCAAGATATAGCAATCATAACAACACTTAAGGTTGCATGATCTTTATTAAATATAAGCAAATTCGACTGATA